>OZ012737.1:168439272-168637538 GCA_963859935.3 Lathyrus sativus
GTTTCCTCTCCTCACCCTCAACCACAAACTTCTGAACCTGATACCACATCTGTACCATCCATACCATCTTTCAACATCCATCAGCAAACTAACTCTGCTGAAATCCCCTCAACAAACCAACCAAATGCTTCAATCCCATATGAACCTGAAGTTGAACCAAGTCCTTCTGAACCTAACCCCTCTGAACCTGAACCTGAAATCCTTGATATCCAACCTCTTATGACCGTTCACCCAATTTTAACTAGATCATCTGACTCATCTGATTCATATGATTCCTCTGACTCTGATATATCAGATGCTACCTCACCTCCCCATAACTCCCCAAATCATTCTGTTGAAATTTCCTCTCCCACTCCCACTCCTAATTCCATTCCCTCTCTTTCTACAGTTAAACCTTCATCCCTTTCTAAACCTTCTGTAATACCCCAAATTTTACCCTTATATTTAGTCAGTCATTTCGCATAGCATCTCATCTGTGCATCTGCTAACCACTATCAAGTCATGGAGGTATTTGTTTTGCAGGATTGGTTCCAGGGGTATTTTGGTCATTCTACGTGGATTCCGCTAATTCCTTAAAGACGGGCTGTTACTGAGCTTTGAGACACTTGAGACACTATTTCTGAGGCATTTATTTATCACTTGGTTTGATTATATCAAGGCGCCAATTCGATGTGTTCGGTATTGAAATTTGTCGGGCACAACTGGATTTAAGGTCCATTTCATTGCTCATGGTTCATTTCCAGAGCACTTCCGTTTCTGTTAATAAGGCGCAGTTTAATTGGGTATTATTGGATTGTTGCTCATAGCATTTGGTCAGTGGAATTCAATTACGGGCAATGTCATCGTTGATACTGAATCTGTTGTGATTACGGCGCACATCCGTGTTTGGTTAGAAAATGAGGAGAATATTGTCGGCTAGAATCTAAGTTGGAATGCAAATGAATGTAGTCAGGTGATGAGATTAGGACTACAGACGAGACAAGTACATGAGCAAGAATATCATTCGTGAATATTTATGGTTTATGACTAGTGTAATACCCCAAATTTTACCCTTATATTTAGTCAGTCATTTCGCATAGCATCTCATCTGTGCATCTGCTAACCACTAACCAGTCATAAGTGCGTTTTGTTTTGCAGGAACTACCCCAGGGGCGTTTTGGTCATTTTGAAGCATAATTCGTAATTTTGGGCCCAATGAGGTTTTATTCCTGAGGCATTTATTTGCGTGGGTTTGATTATGTTAAGATATCAATTTGGGTTGGAAAATCTGATCTGTGGAACAGGGTTTTAACAAGAAATCATTCTTCTATCTTCCAGTTCATTCTTAGAGGGAAAACAGTGAAAACTTCGACTGATTAATGGAACTTATTCATGTTGAAGGTATTAAGCTTATTATGCAAGATTGGATCGAATTAATTCAAGGATATTTGATTAGTGAGGTTTAATCGGATGTTGAGGTGTTTGCAAATTTAAATCATGGAAAAGAAATTGGGAAATGATTTTAATAGAATATGTGAATTTTATTCATAATATTTTATTATTATTATTACAATTTGAAAAGAGAATTTGGATAGAAATTTGAAGCTTATTCATAACATTTTATCATGATCTACAAAGAGGAAATGATTTGGATAAAAAAATGTTATTGAATTTATTCCTAATATTTTTGTTACAAGTTACAAAAGAGAAAATCAAAATTGTAAAAATCCTAAGTCCTAAACATCCCCAAGTGTTCTTCATGATGCTCTTTTCTCCGCAAAGTCTCCGATTAACCTGCACAAAGAGAAACAAAACAGAACAAACAGAATAGAAAAGATGTTAGAATTTGTTTGACACTCTCAGAACAGCGTCATCATCGAGTGCCGGGAGTGGCACAACCGAAGTTGCGTCCTACCCCCGTTACCGATCCGCGCCGTTGGCGTCAGATCAGGTAACACCTGTTCTTATCATTACGAGACATCCGAGAGATAGAAGTGATAAAAGAAGCGGGACTGATTCGTTTTTGTCGCGATTGGATTTCCAAACTGATACGAGAGTAAGGCAACATAGTCAATTTGGATTCAGACCCGGATGCCGGTAGGTCTGAGTCGTTTTGTTTTCGAAATTTCCAACACCTGAAAATTCACAACAGCATCAGCACCAGGTTCAGAATTCAGTACTCAAAGCAAGACAGCTCATAAGCTGCATAAACAAAACAGCCATAGGTAAGTGGAAATTCAAACTGAAAGTACACAACCAAGAACTGCATCAATTCTGAGTGCATGAAAACCAAGACCCAAACATGAACCGAAAAGTGAAGGCTGCTGCTGGATCTCAAACTGCACCACATAAGAACAGAAAGCTGCTATCAATCCTTATCAGAAAAATGACATACAAACCAAAACTGCATCATACACTGTATCAAAGTTCAGAATGCATCAACTAAAGTCAAGCTTCAGTTGGAAATCACAGCACAAAGCATAGCACAAATCATACCAGAAAAGCAAGGTAGGTTATGATCATGCTCACGCGCCATAAGCCTCAACCAAATGTGATGATATTGGAAAACCAAAATGCGAAGCCGGGCTCAGTGCGGAAAACATCATTTCCCAACAAACAAGTCACGAAAATAAGTTCAAAGTTACGAGGGTAAACCGTATCAGTCGCAGTATATCAGCCAACAATCAGTACTATCTTACTCGCAACACCGATAGCAGCCCAGAACTCATGTTCTGAACCCAACCAAGCATCGAAAACAACCAATCTCGAAGGTTTCCAATAATCAGTGAAAGTAGAAACAAGAACGGTTCCCTCATCAGGCTCAGACAAGCTGTCATCATCGCCGCATACCATCCTCGACGGCGTTTAACTCAACCAAAGCGTAGTACTGATTCTGAAAAAAGAAGAGGAAAAGTCGTGAAGATCAAACCGGATGGATATCCAAAACAAAATCTGTATCAGAAAGGAAAGAAGATCAAATATGAATCTACAAAGCCACAATTCCAATAATATCAGCAGCAAATTGTATCAGAGACAAATCACGGGCCCAGAATCGTATCAAAAAATCCCAATCCAATCCTAAAAGATGGAACAAGATTCAATCAGTATCAAGTGAATCCAATCAGTATCAGGAATCGTATCCGATTTGAATCCAATCAGTATTTGAAAACCAATAACCAAACAAATCAGACAAAATCAAAGCAACACGAAATCATCAAATCAGAAAGAGTAACGCAAATCCAACACAGATTAAAGACCCAAAAAGCCCAAAAAGAGAGATATAAAAAGGGACGATTTCACCTGTGAGAAGGGAGGAACGAAGATCGCGAAAACCCTAACGAAAATCGCGACAGCTCCAGAGAAAAGACCAGCGAAACCACAAATCGCAAACCCTAACGGGCCAGTAGCCGCGAGAGAGAGACGAACCATCGCGAGCAAACCCTAACGATCGCGAGAGAGAGAGAGATCAAAAAGCAACCCGAGAAAAGAAGGTTCACCAGCGCCGTTTCGAACAACAACGGGCAAACCCCCTTTGAAGCTCAGACTATATCGTCATCATCGCAAGCCTCTGTGAAAACCACCATCAAAACGATGTAAAGTCACGATTCATGATCGCTGTGTATCTGTTTTTCTTTTTTTCAGGTTGGGACGAGCGAAATCCAGATGAACAAGGAATGACACAGCAAGGAAGAAGAAGAAGGCGCCGTTCGCGAATGGGAACGTGAAACCCTAGCAGCGAGATGCTGATTGTTTGTGTGGACCGTGTGGGTTAGGGCTGGGGTTTGATCACTCAGCCCAACCCGGTCTTTCTTATTTTATTTTTTATTATTATTTAGTTGTACTTTTGTTAAAATTTTTAATTAAAATTGTTCTTTTTTTCAAAAATAAATCAAAAACTTCTTTTTATAATAAAAAACTCTTTTAAAATAAATAACGTAAAACTTTTTATATATAATAAAATTAGAAACCTTTTCCAAATAAATAATTTAAAAGTCATTTTAAAATATGTAAGTTAAAGTTTTTTAGATTAATTTTAAAATATTTTAAAGTTAAACATTACTTTTTCTTTTATAATTTTAATTAACGTCTTTCCTTTAAAAACAATAAAAAATCTTCAATATTACACTTTTTCTCCTGACTTGTCCAATTACCGTTTAATTTTGCTTATTGACAGTGTTCATCATTTGCAGCTCTTACTGCATGGTTGGTTTATTTAAATTTCATTACTATATTGTAACTGCTTCTCATCTGTAACTCCGCGAACCCTAATAATCGCGTTTTAATTTCCGCCTTTAAATTTCTGTCTGTATGGTTTTAATTTCTGTCATTATTCTCTGTTTGCAATTCAGTTATCTCACACATTCATCAATTATTCTGTCACACTACACACATCCGAAGGTTAGGTCTAGCTTTTGGTCGCCGCGCCAATAGTCCTCAACTTCAAACCCTTACAAACTACAAACCCTAATTTTCACAAATGTCTCGCCGCAGACAAAATTACAATTTTACCCCTAGCATTAGGTCAAAGAGCCGCCGCGCTCATTTTAGGGTTTCCCGCCGCGGAATCCCTAACCTAACTTAACCCTAATTCACTTAACAATTTACAACGTAGATATTGGAGTTTCTACACTCCGCGTAAGCGTGTCCCTAAGATACGTTTATTCCCCATTGAAACCTTGGCCACAGTCAAGACGTTTCTAACCTCCCTATTGAGGGGAACTACGATTACTCTGATTCCACTCCCGTAAGGATACGTAGGCACAAGATGCGATGTCTTGCCGAGTAAACTTAGAATTAACCCCTTAGGTCTCTTTTCTCACTTTTAATCCCTTTGTACATATACCTTAAGCAAATAAATAAAGCAAATAGTAAACATCTGAACAAAAGGTTCCTGTAGAGTACTACGGAAGTTTAGGGTGCTAGTACCTTCCCTAAGCTTAATCAACCCCCGAACCCTAGATCTTTCCCCGCGTTGTGTTTACGATGCAAAATAGGTTTTCCCTTTTTGACCTTTTCCTTCGGATAAATCAAAGAGCGGTTGTGAATTGAATTGCGATTCAAACTCATTAATAGTTTGTGATCCTATTTCCACCGCAACAGAAAGGATAATGAATTTAAGTATTTGTGGATTTATTCACAAATGTTTATAATTTATAACTAGAAATAAATATAAATTCAAAGTTGAATGATCATGGATATAAATGGAAACTTTTGGAATTTTTATTTCATAAGAATATCATTGTACAGAAGGGATTGAATCATTTCACATTTGAATTGCTGTAAGATTACATTTACAGATGTTACACTTATTCTAAAAAGTCCTAAGTCCTAAGAACTCTTGGTTTCTTCATTTGGTTTCCCCTTGAATTCTTCACTTCTTGATTACCTGAAAAAACAAATACAAAACGAACAGAATAGGAAAGATTATAATTTATGTTTGACACTCTCAGAACATCGTCATCATCGAGTGCCAGGAGTGGCACAACCGAAGCTGCGTCCTACCCCTGTTACCGATCCGCGCCATTAGCGTCAGATCAGGTAACATCTGTTATTATCTAAGGGGCAACCGAGAGATGAAGAGTAAAATGAAGTGGGGACCGAAATGATTTGCCGAAAAGGATCATATGCCGAAATTGGATTTGTAAAGCCAAACTAATCATAATCCGGATATGTTTCATCTGGAATCCGCAATTGCAAGAACAATTCAGTTCAGTTTTATAAACGGGGCAACCTGGTATCAAAAAATAAAAGAAATGAATTCGAGCTCAACTTCCACAAACGGATAACCGAACAATCCATGAAACCAGCGCATTCACAGCCGAGTTCAACATCTGCCAAAAGGAATCAAATAGTATCAGAATCTGGCATAACAAAAGATATTCCAAAATCGCACCAACTCAAAACCATATCAGATAAAAGCAGGTTATCCAGGCTGTATCAGAGATAGTAAGGGATACCAAACCAAGCCCAAACCAGATATGAAAAACTGAACTGAAATCTGAACTTAAAGCTGCATCAGGAAAATCAGCACATCAGTTCAAATAGAATCCATATCTAGTCCATCAAAACCAAACCAGTTCAAATATCAAACAAATTCCAAACTCTGTTACACGCTAAAATGATGCTATCCTAAGCCATTCCACCAATAATAACAAGTTCCTAATAAACTACTTTCAGCAGCAAATTTCCAAGAGCATCCACTTTGCAAGTTAACTCCTCAAAGTTTCTAGTGGATCGATTTGATATGCACATAGAATTTTCCTCAAAGTTCCAATCTTTCCTTCCTAAATCAGTTTGAATCACCAGCTACATGAAAACGGTTAATGACAAATCAAATATGTCTCAAATAGCAAGACAAAAAGGAAGTGGGAGGAGTTTCAGCCCTCAGTTATTCATCATTGGGCGTGAAGTTCGAGCGGCCGGGAGAGCCACGGCCGAAGCACGTTACCAACTCCCTACCGATTGTCGAGTTGCATAGCATATGGTAATTACGAACAAACACTCAACAGATTGCGAAGCCATCAACCACATAGGGGCAGCCACATACAAAATAGCGGTTCAGACCCTAAGGTCATCATCACCGCGTAACTTTCTCGGCAGTTTGGATTCGACCAAGGCCTTAGCATCAGTTCACTGAAAAAAAGAAGAGGAAAAGTTAATTCACGGTGGAAAAAAAACCGAAAGTACGGGACATGAGCTCAGTGCAAACATCATCGCCCAACAAAAGCTGAATTCAGGCTTGAAAGGAAAGACAGAATTAAGCTCGTGTGCAAGAGGACCAACTCCAGTTACAAGAGAGAAGCAGAGTCCTGTTCAGAGACATAAGATCTCATCAGAAAGATCAGAGAAATTCGAGTTTATCAGAAAAATAGATATCAGTAAAAAAAACTATCAGTTATCCACATCCAGTTCAGTTATCCAAATGAAAATCAAGGAAACAGATGTCCAGTGTATCCCAAATGTGATCGTGATCTGGAAGTTAAAATCCAATCAAGTGAACCCAACTTGTGACAGCAAGCAAATCACAAAAGCCCGCGTTTGTGAATCCATCAAGTTTACGTCTGCAAATATCCAGGAAAAAATCTAATCAAATCGAGTCAGAACTACCATAAAACAAAATCAAATTAAGTTTGGAAAAGGAAGGAAATAATATCAGAAGAATTACAAATCACAATCAAGATCAATCAAATCCGCACAAATCAAATTGTATCACAAAAATCGCGATCCAATCTCAGAAAAATAACGCAAATCCACTGTTATCAAAGGCCCAAAAGAGAAATCGAGAAGAGTATAAAAGGGGAACAGATACAACCTGATAAACCCTAGACGAAAATAGCGAAGAACACCAAAAAGCGGCGAGAAGAACGAATCACGAAACCCTAGCGACCGCGAGAGAGAGAGAGGAGAAGGGTTTCATCAAAGGTGACCATAAAAGTACGAATCGAGAGATTGAGGAAGATCCACCGACGCCGCCTCCATCCACGACGGGCAAACCTTCCCCGGAGGCTCAGTTCGCCATCATCGCCTCCTCAATACATTCATCACCGAGCGAGAACAAACCGTAAGCCGTCATCAGCATATTAACATGTTTTTTTCTGTTTTTTTTTAGCGTGGAGAAGAAGATATGAAGGAAAACATGGCGGAGACAAGAGAAAACGAGAAACGAAATGAGAGAGATGCGCCGCGGGAGGGATTAGGGTTTTGGAAACCCTGATTCTCATTTGTGTTACTTACATCAACCGGGTTGGGTCCGGGAGTGATGACCGGCCCAACCCCTTTTACTTTTCTTTTTTCATTTTTTGTTTTTTTTATATAATTAATATTATGTTAAAAATGTTTTTTTAAATAAATAAAAGTAAAAATCCTTTTTATAATAATAAACAAAAAAAACTTTTTTTCCTAAATAACTTAAAATCTTTTTTTAAAAAGTAAATAAACAAAATTTAAAACCTTGTAAGATCAAATTTTTCATAATTAAACTAAGGTGTTCTTTTTAACCTTTATATATTAAAACTTTTTCCTTAAATTTAAAAAATTTGAAAACCTTTTCTTATGTCAAAAATAAACAATAAAAATCTCAAAACTTCGCGCTTTCGTTTCACAATCTTTCTGACTATTGTTCGTTTTCGCCCACTAACGCTGTTTTGTTCGTTTTGCAGTGTTTACCGTTATTTATTTTATTTTATTATTGTTCAATTCAAATACCATACTGTAACTGCTCCTCTCATGTAACCTCGCGAACCCTAACAATCGCGCTTTAGTTTCTGTTTGTATGGCTTACTGTCTGCATTTTCATTCCCGCTTGCATAATTTAAATCTCACACATTCACCAATACTCCTGTCACACTATACACATCCGAAGGTTAGGTCTAGCTTTTGGTCGCCGCGCCAATAGTCCTCAACTTCAAACCCCTACAAACTACAAACCCTATTTTTCACAAATGTCTCGACGCAGACAAAGTTACCATTTTACCCCTAGCTTTAGGTCAAAGAGTCGCCGCACTCATTTTAGGGTTTCCCGCCGCGGAATCCCTAACCTAACCCTAATGCACTTAACAATTTACAACGTAGATATTGGAGTTTCTACACTCCGCGTAAGCGTGTCCCTAAGATACGTTTATTCCCCTTGAGACCTTGACCACAGTCAAGAAGTCTCTAACCTCCCTTTTGAGGGGAACTACGATTACTCTGATTCCACTCCCGTAAGGATACGTAGGCACAAGATGCGATGTCTTGCCGAGTAAACTTAGAATTAACCCCTAGGTCCTTTTTAACTTTTAACCCTTTGTACATATATCTTAAGAATAAATAAAGCAAAAATAGTAAACATCTGAACAAAAGGTTCCCGTAGAGTACTACGGAAGTTTAGGGTGCTAATACCTTCCCTAAATTTAACCAACCCCCGAACCCTAGATCTCCCCGCATTGTGTTTACGATGCAAAAATAGGTTTTCCCTCTTTTGACCTTTTCCTTCGGATAAATCAAAGAGCGGTTGTGAACTGAATTGTGATTCAAACTCATTAATAGTTTGTGATCCTATTTCCACCGCAACAGAAAATGGCGACTTCACTGGGGATTTCTAAACTTTTGAGGGTTACCCCTAATTTGTTCATGTTTATTACTCTTTGCTTTACTATTCATTTGTATATACGTATTGTTATTCTGATCTTGGGATGGTTCCTGGTGTTGTGAGATAAGTCCTACGCCCGGACTAGTGACATTATTATAGGATGGGGATATATTCGATGAGGCTTATAGGGAGTGAATCCCGACCAAGCTGATTCAAGAATCACCGCTCAGTTGAGACCTTTTTGAAAATGGTTCGGTTGAACGAGTAATCGTGAAAACTTTTTTCCATGGTCGACTGGAGTCTGTGATATTGGGAACCGTAGTACCTTTACACCACCTTGGCCTTATTTAGGACGTAGTGCGGGAACTATGTGGGAGTAATCCTACAATGGTTGCTACGCGATACTACACTCAAAAGAGGTTCTCTTGAGAATATTATTAACCCCCGAGTCAATCGGAAGGTTGATAATGTCCGAAAGATGGGCTGATGACTTTGGGAACTTTTTAGAACCTTGTTCTGCAGGTACAACTAACCTATAGTACACTCCTTTTGGGATGGGTAGACCTTAACTCCGCTCACGTACCTTTAACCTAGGACTTTGTGTGTTTTCATGCATTGCACCCATAAAGCATCCCATTGCATTGTATTTCATGTAATTCAAACATCATTTATGGATATCGCGGGATACCATAAATAAATTATAAAAAAAATGAAAAATAAGAAAAAGATTTCCCTGGTACCCCACGACGTTCGTAAATGTTTGAATTCCATGAAACCTCCATTTGCATTCGCATTATAGCATCATATGTTCGCTTGCATTGCATGTGTCTCCTGTTTTCTCATGTTCGGTTCTCTCGCCTTCCAGTTTCGTCACCCTGAGTCCTCGGCACCGGTACAATACTAGAGCTCAAACTCGGAAAAGAATGGAGGATCAGACAAAAGAGATTGATCGCCTTAGCAACGAACTTGAAGACCTGCGAGGGGGTATGGGGCGTATGATGGAATTATTACATGTCATGAATGCTAAGATGGATACCCAGCCTACTGTTGTTTCCGAGATTACCGGCGTTACTGTGGACCCTCCACCAAATGTGACTGTAGCAAGGGACCCACCTTATGGTCTTGCTCCAGGTTTTGTGCCTCCTCAAGCCACTGTTCCGATTAATCAGCCTGTTCAGCAAGCCGTTCCTTTATTTTCTGAAGTTTCTAGGGGGGGCTCCTATCTTTGCACCACCTGTTGTGCACACCCGTGTACAGTCGTATTTCAATGAGACAGTCTTTGATAATCTTGATGAGAATGTTGAAGGTTACGAGAAACATGACAAGCTTCGTGAGGAAGTAGACACTATCGTCCAGAGATTGAGAAAAGTAGAGGGCGATCAAATTTTTGGGACTGCTGCAAGGGACGTCTGTTTGGTCTCAGGTTTGGTTATTCCCCCGAAGTTCAAAACTCCGAACTTCGATCGCTATGAAGGTGCCACTTGTCCTAAGAGTCATTTGATCATGTACTATCGCAAAATGGCAGCCCATGTTGAGAATGATAAATTGATGATTCATTGCTTCCAAGACAGTTTGAAGGGTGCTTCTTCCAAATGGTACTTAACTTTGGACCAGTCTCGCATTAAGAGTTTCCAAGATTTATCTGACGCTTTCATCAAACATTACAAGTACAATATGGATCTGGCTCCTGACAGAAGACAGATGATGAGTATGTCACAAAAGAATTCAGAATCATTCAAAGAGTACGCTCAAAGGTAGAGGGAGATTGCTTCGCAAGTAGAACCTCCTTTGACCGAGAAAGAGTTAGCTGATTGGTTTGTCGACACGGTTCGTCCAGAATTTTACGAAAGAATGGTGGGTAGTGTGACTTCAAATTTCTCTGACATCGTTGTTGTGGGTGTCAAGATTGAATTGGGTATGAAAAGCGGTAAAATGACAAATACTCATGGTGTTTCAAAGGATCAGCCGAAGAAACCTTCGTACAGCTCTCAGAAGAAGAAAGAAGGTGAGACTAATGTTATATCCTCTGGTAGACGAAGAGACCAATTTTATCAATATCTGCAAGGTTATGCTCAACCTCAAGGGTATCCGATTCAATATGCTCAACAACCCTATGTGGCAGCGGTCGCACCTTCTTTCAGTTAACAGGTTCCTATGTATCAACCTATGCAGCAATCTCCTGTTTATCCGCCTCTTAACTATCAACAGGCGCCCAACGCTCCTGCTCATCAACAGCCAAAGAATCCAGCCCCTCGCCAGAATGTTCCAAACAAGAGACAGTATAAACCTTGCCCGCCGATTCCAATGACTTTCACCGAGTTGTATCCCTCATTAGTAAAGCAAGGTCTAATTACTACTCGAGCTTTGGGTCCGCCTCCTAATCCGCTGCCCGCCAATTACAACGCCGCTGCTCATTATTTATTTCATGAGGGTGCGCCTGGTCATGATCTAGAGAACTGTTATGCTCTCAAAAACCTTGTCAGGGATCTATTGGAAAAGAAGATTTTGTCGTTTGAAGACCCTCAACCGAATGTTAAGAAGAACCCTTTTCCTAACCATGAGAGTGTTAATGCCATTAGTGCTGATTCTAAGGAAGGTTATGTCCTTGATGTTGTTCAGATTAAGACTCCTCTCAAGATATTCCATTCGAAACTATTTGAAACCGGTCTAGTAGATACTTCCCACGTCGCATGCGCAAGTTGTGATGCCAGTATTAAGGGTTGTGTGTTGGTTCAGAGCGATGTTCAGAGGTTGATTAATGAGGGTATTTTACAAGTGACAAGCCAAGCCAAGAAGGATGAAGTGGTTGTGGTTGAGCCTGTCTTCCATCAGCCTGAATCAAAGGGTAAGGTACCAGTGTTTAATCGGTCAGGGGCAAGTTCTGCCAACCCCGTGTTCGATATACCAAAGTCGTTTATCCCTGAGACGAATCAACCTAAGCCTATAATTATTCGAAAACCAAGTCCGTTTCCTTTTAATGATCCTAAAGCTGTACCTTGGAAATATGACGTGACGATGATTGACAAGGAGTCTGGGAAGGTTATTCCAAATAAAGAGGTTAAAGACACTGTGACTAATATCGCAGAGGCAAGCAGGATGACTCGCAGTGGCCGTGTGTATACTCCCCGTTTCAATGAGGTCCCACCTAAGGAAACAACTAGTATCCCAGTGCCTGCCAAAGACAAAGGTAAGGGAGCCGTTACGAATGATGAAGATGCTGAGTTTTTGAGGATCATCAAGAAAAGTGACTATAAAATTATCGATCAACTTCATCAAACTCCTTCCAAGATCTCGATTTTATCTCTGTTGATGAGTTCACCCGCTCATAGGATGGCCTTGCAGAAAGTTTTGACTCAAGCACATGTGGATCAAGATATCAGCACCAGTCGGTTTGATAGTGTGATTGCCAATTTGACCGCATGCAACACCCTTAGTTTCAGCAACGAAGAGTTACCAAAGGAGGGTCTGAATCATAATCGTGCTTTACATATATCAGTGAAATGTCAGGAGGACAATTTAGCAAGAGTGCTAGTGGACACCGGTTCTTCTTTGAATGTTCTACCCAAGAGGGTTCTTGATAAGTTGGTTTTCAAAGAGACTGTGTTGAAACCTACTCCTTTGATCGTCAAGGCTTTCGATGGTTCTCGCCGGTCGGTAATGGGGGAGGTTGAGCTTCCTATCCTTATTGGTCCACAAGTTTTTAATATCACGTTTCAAGTCATGGACATTAATCCCAATTACAGCTGCTTACTTGGAAGGCCGTGGATTCATGTCGCTGGGGCAGTAACCTCAACGTTACATCAAAAGATGAAGTTCGTGATCGATGAAAAGTTGGTTATTATACACGGTGAGGAGGATCTGATGGTTAGTAACCTGTCTTCTTTCCGTTACATCGAGGCCGATGAGAATGCTTTGGAAATCTCCTTTCAAGCACTCGAGATCGCCAATGCTGTTCTATTAGAAGTCGAAGAGACAGTGGGCCAGGGTAATCCATCTTTTGCATCTCTGAAGAGTACCAAATCAACAATTGACAGGGGCATTTCGGAAGGTTGGGGAGAGGTAATTGATGTCAAGACCAAGACTGATCGCTTTGGGTTGGGTTACAAACCAACTCAGAATGGAGCTGCCACAACTGACGAAGGGCGTCCGAAAGTTATCCAAGAGGTATTTGTCAGCGGAGGTTTCCAAGTCAATGCCGTCAGTGACTGTGAGGAAGATGAAGATCTGAGCAATCTGGTGTTTAAGGGTGATGCAGCTTTGAACAACTGGGAGACCGTAGAGATCCCTGTTATTTTTCCATTGTCAAAGTAATTTTAACATTTTTCATTTATGTTTTCAAATAAAAATCCGTAGCTCTGCCCAAGGCTATAGGGTCGTTTTTGTTGGGCCACCTTTCACTTTTAAAAGGATATTAATAAAGGCATTTTGTTCAATTCCACTTTGGTTCATTTGCGTTTTTCGTTTTCACCTTTAAAAAAATGAAGTTGGCAATCTTTTTCAAAAAAAAATAAAACAAAAAAATAGCATTTCATTTCTTATCTTCGAGCATTTAATTAAGTAAGCCTTCCATCATGCAGAGATATCGCAAACCTTGTTGGATCCAATGACTTTGTTGACACTCCTAACTGGGATGCACCCATCAATCAAGCTGAAGACGAGGGTGAAGAAGATTTTGAAGTACCCGCTGAACTGACAAAATTGATTGAGTACGAGTACACAGAGCTTCAACCGCATAAAGAGCAGGTGGACTTGATTAATCTTAATACAGATGAAAACAAGAAAGAGGTCAAGATTGGTGCAATGCTTGGGACAGAGGTTAAGCAGGGGCTGATTGGGTTGTTAAAAGAATATATTGATGTGTTTGCATGGTCGTATCAAGATATGCCTGGTCTAGACACAGATATTGTTGTTCACAAGTTGCCACTTAAGCCAGATTGTCCACCTATCAAACAAAAGCTTCGAAGAACGAGACCCGACATGGCTTTGAAAATTCGAGATGAGGTTAAAAAACAGTTGGATGCAGGTTTCTTGGCAGTTGCAAAATATCCAGATTGGGTTGCCAACATTGTGCCAGTGCCCAAGAAAGACGGTAAAGTTAGGATGTGTGTGGATTACAGGGATCTGAACAAAGCAAGTCTGAAAGATGACTTCCCTCTGCCACATATTGATACACTTGTAGACAATACAGCCAACTTTGCGTTGTTCTCATTTATGGATGGTTTCTCTGGCTATAATCAGATCAAAATGGATCCCGATGATCGAGAGAAGACTACTTTCATTACTCCTTGGGGGACCTTTTGCTACAAAGTCATGCCCTTTGGTTTGAAGAACGCAGGGGCAACTTACCAACGCGCTATGACGACTCTTTTCCATGATATGATGCACAAAGAGATCGAGGTGTATGTGGACGATATGATAGCCAAATCTCAGAGTGAAGAGGAACATCTAGACCACCTGGTGAAGTTGTTTGAACGACTCAGGAAGTACCAGTTGAAGTTGAATCCTGCTAAATGTACCTTCGGTGTCAGGTCTGGAAAATTGCTTGGTTTTATTGTTAGTCAACGAGGGATTGAGGTAGATCCTGACAAAGTCCGAGCCATTCAAGATATGCCAGCTCCGCAAACCGAGACACAAGTTAGAGGTTTTCTGGGGCGTTTGAATTACATTTCCAGGTTTATCTCTAACATGACCGCTACTTGTGAACCGATATTCAAATTGCTTTGTAAGGGGCAGACGGTTGAGTGGAACCCTGATTGTCAGAAAGCGTTTGAGAAAATTAAGAATTATTTGCAAGACCCCCCTATTCTGATTCCTCCCGTACCCGGAAGACCGTTGTTTATGTACCTTACTGTTCTTGAGAAGTCTATGGGTTGTGTGCTCGGGCAACATGATGAGACTGGAAGAAAGGAACATGCGATTTATTATCTGAGCAAGAAGTTTACCGATTGTGAAAACAGATACTCACTGTTACACCCTAAAATTTGCCCAACCTTATTCACTTGGTTTATGTTTCAATATCATTAACATTTGCATATAACGTCATGTATATAGTCTCATCATCTGCATAGCATAAGCATAGCAAGTCATTCAACAGGGAACCAACCATTATTCTCATCTCTATAGGCCTATCAAGAGGTTATTATCCTGATTCAATCTCATTCAAGTCATCAGAAAAGAATTTGAAAGTTGGAGAAGTCAGTGGATCAAACATTGCATCCATCTCCTATCTGAGGGTCTCTGAGGATCAACAAGAAGTTGGGAGCTGTGGGCTGAGCATGGAGAGTATGTGGACATCATGGGAGACTTAGAAAGTCATTTGGAGAAGGAGACAAGTCATTGATATGATCACAAGAATTGTAGTTGAAGACAGTCAACTAGGGTTTCATCTGGGTCAACCCTGGGTCAACTCTAGGTCAATTGACTGATTAAAAGGCATAAAAGGCTATTGGAGAGATGTGGGGTTCACCATTTGACATATATAAGAGGATATGGTGATATTCCAAGAAGAAATCAAGAGAAATCAAGGAGAAGAGGAGTTTCTAAATTAGGGTTTCTATGTAAAATCCCCTAGTTTAGGTCAAATTTCCAAGCAAGATAAGTCAAAATGCAAGCTCCAAATGGATCCTTGGCCAACATTAAACTTGTAGAGGATCTCAAGACCTTTAATATGAGTGGTGGAAGACATTAAGGAGATTTATAGGACTCAAGTTATGGTCCTTGCAAGTTACAGGTCATCTGAGGTATCTGAAATTTTGTCTGTGAAAGTGACTTGACTTCCAAGCAATTTTTACCCCTCAAGGATATTTCAAATGAATTTCTGGTCAACATAATATTTGTTCCTCATTGTCTTCGCTTTCTAGAATGGTATAGTATGCCTTCATATGATTTGTGTAACTCTACTTATGGTCTTGGCAAGCAAAGGGTATTTTGGTCATCTGAGAATTACAGGTGATTTCAACCTATGCCCAAAACTCATACAAGGAAGCTTCAAATGGAAAACTTTACAACATCAAACTTGTTCCAAATGACATTTTGAGTCTAGAAAAGTGACCATGAGAGATTGGAAAGATTCATAGCACAAGGTTTCAAAATTGTTGGATTTAATGAATAAAAATGGACTTAAAAATTGATTTTTCATATTTTGGCCAAATGAAGCAAAATTATAGGTCATTTTGAATGGAAAGATCATTTTAAAGACATTGGCTAAAGTGGAATTTTGAAGTTAGTTCAAATATTAAGAGTTATTCATGGTTACTTGTAATGGAAGATACATAAACCAAATCCAAAGGAAAGAATGCAAGGGAAGCTTCTCCAAGTTTCTAGGAGGTTCTAAGGACATGTATATATTGATATGAGATGGTTCATTCCATGGTTGGTGATCTCATTTGTCCAAAACACAAGTTTCATACCAATTTTCCATCTTTGCAAAATCAATCCAAACTCTTCCAAATTCCCATCAATCTTCACATTTTCTGATTGAATCTTCATCATCATCATCCAAGCATCATAATTCACATCAAGATTGGTGAAATTGGAGGAAGACTCGAGTTGTGCAAGTTCATCATTCAAGAAGCATAAATTTTGGAATTGAGAGATTTAAAGCTTTGGAGTCATATTTGTTGCATACAGAAGTAATCATCAAGTTCATTGATCAGTTTGCACTCACTTCAAGCCTTAGATCAAGAGGATTTGGTACCTGTTTTCATCAATTGCACCAGGTATGTTTCCTGCTCGAATTGCATGTTTTAGTTAGAGTTATTGGGTTTTGATAGTGTAGAATTGCTAAGATAGGATAGATGACTTAATTTGGTGAGTTTGGAGAGCTTTCATGAAGTTTGATTATGGAGTGCAAAATCTGGTTGGATTGGTATCTCATGATTCAGTGCATGAAAATCTTGGTTTATTGGCTTGTGATAATCAGCATAAGTTGTAGATGAGTTTAGGACAAGATTTAGAGAGAATGGAGAGGTTTAATATTAGGTGTTCAGGGTGGATCAGGATTGTTATCTCTATCGAATTGGTTGATTGAGTGAGTGTTAGGGAGAGTTATGATTATGGCTGTGTAGAGGAGAGTTTCTAGAGCATCTTTGCTCTTTGGATCGAGGGCATCCATGGAGAATTGAGTGAGAACTGGACGGTTAATGGTGCGTGCATGGAGATGGTTTCTGAAACCCTAGGGTTTGTCCAAGGTTGAAGACGATGGAGGACCACACGATCAGGGTTTTGACCTTGACTAGGGGTCTGATCCAATGGCCCTGATTTAAGAAAAGAAACGGAGGGAAGTCCTAGGAGTGAAACGATGCGTTTCACTTAAGTTTCTGAGTGGGCTCAAACTTCCTTTGCTATTCGCCACCCCCAATTGCCAGGCCCAATGATATTCAACTGGTTTCTTTACTATTTGCACCGTTCTCACCTTTTTTTATTTTTGTTTGTTTCTGATTGCTTCCTGGGCCTTGTGTATCTTGCTAATGACACCCCTGCTCTGTGGCCCACCTGAAAAAATAACTGAGCGCGTTGACTATTCAGACCCCCCTTTCCTTTTATTTCCTATTTTGTTATTTTTAATTTCTTTAATATTTTCTCATCCTTTAAAAAATCATAATCAATCATAAACTTCATATTTTTCAATGATTCTTTTTGCATTAATTTCTTCAAGATGTCTAGAAAATTATAAAAAATAAAAATTGCATTTTATTTTTTATTTGATATTTTTCCCATATTTTCCAAATAAATGCCTATTTTAGGTGTTTCATTTCATACATGATTTTGATAAATTTTGTTCTAATAGTTGCTTTATATTTTTTGTCCATTCTTTTTAGGTTGATTACTAGACATTGTTAGCTTGTATATGCAATTTAGTTCCCATTTTTAGAAGTTAATTTTAGGTGATTAGTGTAGGTGTGAACAACATGAATAAAACTAGGGTTTTAAATCAACTTAGGTGAGATAGTTTAATTCTTTTAGGAAATTTTCATTTGATTTTTGGGGTATGGACTATAGGGGTTATGGGTATAGTTATTAGATCCCTTAGAAATCACTAGGATTCCCCTACTGCTACTAGCATATACTGCTATATTTGATTGACTGGTGTGGTGTGCCCTCTGGGGATTACTGATTTGTCTGTGTGGGTATTGGGATTGTCTGGGGATTGAGGGAGCTGAAGACTTGTGATGATGAAGCCATTGGAGATCCAGAGCTTGAAGACCAACTTCCAGAGTTGATGAGGAGATTCCTGTTGGCAGCTGTTGAGGAGATTAGGGTTTAGGAGCTAGGCAGAGCTCTAGATTAGAAAGCTTGTTTCTCAAACATGGAATGCCTTGTCTGCATCCATCCTTTCCCTATGATTCAAAGTCTCTTTCAAATATCCACCTCCTTCCTTTGGAAGGATCAGTGAATATATTTGAGAGATAGAACTTTTGAGGGAAAACTTATCTGTATAATGTTAACAGTTGATGAACCACCCTTGGTAGGTAATTGACTGTCTAACATTCATTCACTTCATCTGGTTGATTGATGTTCCTCTTGAAGATTGAGACTGGAAGAAAAGCCATTGCAGATGGAAGATTGATGATCAAGACCTTGCTGGAAAGCTGTGGAGATGGAGATTGATGCTCGCCTGAAGCTTGTAGCTGTTTGAAGATGACTTGAAGATAGATGTGGTGCAGAGCTGCTGTGGCTGTTTATTTTTCTGCTGTATTTCATTCTTGATGTATTGATTGGTTTTCTGGACTGTATTGTTTGCTGTTTACCCTGTTGGGTTGAAGGTGAAGTCTGTTCACTTTTGCCTATTATTTTCCAGGTTCGAGGTTGAGTGGGACTCCCTTGCCTCGCTTGTATTGCTGCATCCATGCATTTTATTGCTTTACTGTATATATCTGATATTGTTTCTGTTTCCGTTTATCCCGTAGGATCTCTGTGTCTCTCTGTGCAAGAGAGGAGCATGATAGACACTAGGTCTTAACCCATGCATGATAACATTAGGTTAGTTTGATTCCCTTCGCAACCGTAGGTTAGAGTTCTGTCTCTTCTTCCTCAAAACAAACAGAAAAATACAATAAGATGTCAAACACAATAAAAGACACTTCTTCCGTAAAAGAGCGTGAACTCATCAAGACGTCATTTTTGTCCGTTGGGACTGTTAATCAGAAAAACCTTTTTCAGAAGGAATAAAAGCAACCAAGACAAGCTTGTGTCGTACGTGGCCCGAACTACGTTTGCTCTGATCTTCCATGCAGTGTGGAAGTACGTAGGCATAGGATGCGATATCCTAGCGAGCAACCTTCCCCTCCTTTCCCGTAGGTAGGTGAACTACGTTGACTCTGATTTCTCGTTCCAGACGGGAATACGTAGGCATAAAGCGCGATACTTTGCCGAGTCAGTTTATTTTCTTTTAACCCCAGACCCTTAGAGTAGATAGAATAACAATCTATACCCGAAAACAAGCGTGGATCCCGTCGAGTACGACGGATGTGAGGGGTGCTAATACCTTCCCCTTGCGTAACCGACTCCCGAATCCAGGTTTTGGTTGCGACGACCATACCTTTCCCGTGTCGTGCGAGGTTTACTCTGAGCGTTTCCTTTCCCTTCCGTGGGATAAATAACGCACGGTGGCGACTCTTCTGTCCAGCCGGCGCCGATTTTCGCAGTAGCGACAGCTGGCGACTCTGCTGGGGATCCAACGTCCCCTGGCTGCTAAGAACTGCGATAGTTCTCATGCATTTGGGATCCAACGTCCCTTAAGAGAGTCAATCCTAACGCTTGTTTTCCCGTCGAGGATTTTGTATGGATCTATATATTTCTGACCTTTATTTTCAGCATTATATATATTGATTATTATTGCTGTATTGGGGTGTGATGGGTGGTTCTATGATTGAGAGATAAGCCGGACCTGGGCTTGAGTGCACCTAGAATTAGAGTAGAAAGTAGTGGGCGCGTGCCGGCTTTGCTTGCATTAGTGTCTCATGAAATCTACACTCGGACGAGGTTCTCCTGGTTGGCTTCTTTTTCTACCCTTTGGGTCGAAGGGGTTGTTGGTCAGCTGAATTGTCGACTCCGGGAACCAATCATTTGGAAGTTGGCTAAGTGAGGCCTCTTCAGGATTTGATGATGCCACTCCTTCTGGGAATCGTATCATCAACCCTGAAAGTCTGTGACGCCGACGACCGCATAGGATGCCATACCTTTGTCAGTTACTAGGACATCCACCTGTGAGAGGGTTTGGGGTTATGCAGGTAACTAGACTTTCAAATACCGGTTATTTCTTGATCAGAGATCCTGGGTATTTATGGAGAGTTATGAGGTCTGCCAGAGACCAGTTGGAGAGTTCTGAGGTCTGTCAGAGACCAGTTGGATAGTTCTGAGGTCTGTCAGAGACCAGTTGGAGATGTGACTTGAGGTCTATCAGAGACCAGTTGGAGTTATGGTTTGAGGTCTGTCAGAGACCATTGTCGGAGCTTTGTTTTAGGTCTACCTGAGACCAGGGTTTGAGGACTTCTAAAGAGTCTATTTGAGACCTCTTGATATGGTTCAGGCTATTCAGCTACGGCAGTTGGTCCCTGTTGCATGTTATTTGCATTGCATTGTTGCATACCCATTATCATTGCATCCCATTAACGTGTGTCTATGCTGCAGGTGCATTTGCATATCCTCCGATTCTAGTGCCCAGACTTCTGAGTATTGATTATGGCTGGTTTGAGGAAAACAGTTGCGTATAAGCTGCCTTCACCTGATATTACTTCTTTGCTTGGTCTGATATCCCTTGCTGATGAGGAGGTTAGGAGAAGCTTCAGAATGAGTTATGGGAGATTACTGAGATTAGTCTGCAAGCCCACTGCTGATGAGATGAATGGGCTTTACACCTTGATGCAGTTCTATGACCCCGCATTGAGATGTTTTACATTTGCTGACTTCATTCTAGGGCCCACCATTGAGGAGTATGTGGAGTTTACTGAGCTACCGGTGCAGAACAAGGTTCCCTTTATTCACTCTGCTGCTGAGCCCAAGTTGGAGGACTTAGCCAAGGCTTTGCATATGGACGAT
Source organism: Lathyrus sativus (assembly GCA_963859935.3). Taxonomy (NCBI): domain Eukaryota; kingdom Viridiplantae; phylum Streptophyta; class Magnoliopsida; order Fabales; family Fabaceae; genus Lathyrus; species Lathyrus sativus. The sequence continues at coordinate 168,460,361 of OZ012737.1, forward strand.
GCCGAACTGTTAGTGACTTCTTGGCTTGGGGTTTCGGGTTTCTCTCTTGATTTCCTGGTTGGCAAAGCTCAGGAGTATGCCAAGAGCGGATGTTGGGTGGTTTTCAACGCTATTTTGGCTCTATGCATTTATGGGATTGTGCTGTTTCCTAACTTGCCCAATTTCGTAGACTTGGACGCTTTCCATCTATTCGCTGCCGGCAATCCAGTGCCAACGTTGATCGGAGACTTCTACCACTCCTTGCACTACAAGAACGAAAACAGAAGGGGGAAGGTTGTTCATTTCTGTGTACCATTGTTGGATATGTGGTTTAAAGGCCACCTTCCCATGAAGGGATCTTTTGTGAAGAGTGCAACCACAGCTAGCTGGTCAGAGCGCCTGATGAGGCTATCTTCCGAAGACGTTGAATGGTTTGATAGAGATCTGCTGGGATATGAGCTTATCTTCAGTTGTTCTGGGTACCCTAATGTTTCGTTGATAGGGAGGAAAGGGTGTATCAATTACAACCCTTCTCTGTTCGTCCGTCAGTTCGGATATGCGCTGAAGAACCCGCCAAAGGAGGAAGAAGTACAGGAATCTCTGTACTTCACCGGAGATTTGAAGGGGGAGTTATTGGCCAAGTTGCAGCATGCCTGGACGCGTATTAACCGAAGAGGGAAGCCGTTGTTAGGGAAGAATGACTGTCAGGCCTATGCACCTTACAGAGAGTGGATCCAGGAGAGAGCCAGTCAGTTGAGGATGCCATTTCCAGATGCACCAGCCCTTGTTCCTATTCCGGTAGCAGAGCCAACTACTGTTTCTAGGGAGGCCTACGAGCAAGTTGTGAAAGAAAAAGAAGCCTTGATGAAGATCAACGAAGGGTTAGAGCAGGAGCTAGCCCAGATACGCAGTGAGAAAAACAAGGCAGTGTATGCTTTCCAACAGCAGATTGAGCTGATGAACAGATTAGGGGCTGAGTTGACTGAGGAAAGGAAGAAGCGCGGACGTCTGGGGCAAGAGTTCAGAAGCTCCCATGACATGCTTGAATCCAAGAAGAAAGCGCTTGACATCGCTCACCGAGAGATCTCTTCTTGCAATAAGACTTGGAATGCTACGCTCACCAACAATAAGAAGAGGGAAGATAAGTTGAAACAACAAATTTCCGACCTCGAAGAGCAGTTGAAGTCCAGCATCAAGAAGTGTGAAGAAGAAGTGATGACCCGGTACAGTCTCCAAAATGCACTAAACAAGGCCATCAAAGGCAGAGATGAAGCTGTGTCTCAGAAGCGTAAACTAGAGGACCGCTTCGGAGAGGGGGCATGGGAAGAAACTGCTGAAGACGTACACCGTGTTCTTAAGAAAAGGAACCAACTTGTTGAAGGGCTGCTTGATCGACCAAGTCATCCGGAGACCAAGAAGCTGCTAGAAGAGTACCAGACTTATGGGAGGATTTGATCATTTCATGCAGTAGCTTGTATGCTTTATTTGCATAGTGCTGACCATCACCAGGATTGTTGGTTGAGGTCATGCCTTCTTGTTGCACTTTCAGTGATATTGTATTCCGGGCTTATTAATTTCTCTGCAATATATGAGGTTTTTTGTGATTCAACTCCGATCTTTGTATTGCCTGCACCGGCACCTTCACACTAGAATCGGGGAATGAATTTCCCTAATGCACACACACACACGTTGCATTGCATTCATATTCATATTGCATTACAGGTAATCTTTGGATGGTGTCTTATTTCCTGCTCTGTACCAGGTACTTTCAGGATTGCAGATCAGCACCCGCACCGCTATTCTACTCGCACCAACTGTCGAAGAATCATGGATCAAATGCAGAACGAGATGCAAGATGTGCGCGAGAAGCTAGCTCTCTTTATGCAGACCATGGAAGCTATTGCAAAAGGTCAGGAGAATTTGCAAGCCATGGTGCAGCCTCTGTTGGCCCGAAATGCTGGTCACGGTAACGAGGATCATCAGTCTGTGCGAGTCGATACTGTTCATGGAGATGGCACTCCCACGCCAGTGGCTCCACCTGTAGTCAATATACCTGCTGCCAATGTCAACAACGCTACCGCCGCTGGGAACGGTAACGTCGGAGTTGGGAACGAGACTGCTGTCCATAACGTTGGGCTTGGTGATATCAACGTGGGTGATAATATGGGAGGCAACGACTTCGGCAATACTGGATTCGGGTTCAATGATCAGGGATTCGATAATGCTGGGAAATATGGTTTCAATGCTCAAGGCTTTGGGCAAGATGGTTATGGGGTGGCCAATCAGGGTTACGGAGGTTTCGGAAATGGAAACGGCGCTGGGTTAATGGCTTTTGGGCCTGCTGGAGGTGTTCAGGGATACGGCAACAGAGGCCGAGGCCCGGGGATGAATCAGATTAGAGCTGGCCGTAATAATGGATATGATGGGTATGGAGCTGGGAATGGTATGTGGCAAGAAGATCAGCAGGAGGACGCTTTCTCCGGCGGAGGTTTCGAAGGGCCGATGGATGACTCCCAGAAGATCAGAATGCTAGAAGAGCAGATGAGGGGGGTCCTGAACCAAAGTGCTGTGGGCTTGGACATGGCAACAATGGGTCTGGTACCTGGATTGAGGGTGCCAATAAAATTCAAAGCTCCTACGTTTGATAAGTATAAAGGGGACACATGTCCGAAAGTGCACGTAAGGGCTTATTACAGAAAGATGTCTGCGTACTCAACTGATGAGAGAATGCTAATGCATTTCTTTCAAGATAGTTTGTCGGGCCCTTCCTTAGAGTGGTACGTGGGGTTGGAGCTAACCAATATCAAGACATGGAAGCAATTAGCAGAGGCATTCGTAGCTCACTACAAGTATAATAGCGACTTGGCACCCAACCGGGTCCAATTGACAGGGCTGTCGCAGAAGAAGGGTGAGAGCTTTAAAAAGTACGCGCAAAGGTGGCGCGATATGGCTGCCAGGGTCCGTCCTCCTTTAGAAGATAAGGAAATGAATGACATGTTCGTCGGCACATTCACAGGCTTATTCCATGACATGTTGTTTCATACATCTCTGGCCAGTTTTTCAGACTTAATCCTGATGGGAGAAAAGATTGAACGTAACATTAAGCAAGGAAAGTTCCAAGTCGAGGAATCACCTGCATCTGGCAGTAATAGGAAGGCTTTTGGTGGGCGCCGTCAGGGCGAGGCAAGCGCAGTGTTTGGAGGCCGAGGCCGAGGCCGAGGCAGAGGTCGGAACCAATATCATCAGCCGCAGCAGGTGGCGAGCGTTACTATCCCATATCAGCAACAACCACTTCAACAACAACAACCGTTTCAGCAGCAGCCAATGCAGCAACAACAGCAACAGCAGCAGCAGCCACAGCAGGGGGCACAGCAGGCTCAACGAAGATTCCAGGGTGGTAAACCAAGAAGAGTGTTTGAGAAGCCTCCCTCGACGTATGCTGATTTGTTGCAGACATTGTTGGGTTTGAACCTGGTAGAGAAGAGAACTCTGGCACTGATAACGGGAACTCCCCCGTATGGTTATGATGCAAGCAGGCACTGTGAGTTTCATTCTGGGGCTCCGGGCCACGATATAGAAGGTTGCCATGGCTTTAAGCATGTTGTGCAGGATCTTTTGGACAATAAGACTATCAATTTCGGAACGACAGGTCCGAATATAGTGCAGAAACCCATGCCTAATTATGGGGCGAACGCCATTTTGACTGAGGAAGGGTTGAATCTGATTATGAATGTCGACGATTTAAAGACGCCGCTGAACGGGATAAAAAGCAAATTGTTGCAAGGGGGTGTTTATCCGGGGTGTGACGAGTATTGCTTAGAATGCTGGGCCCTAGCTGGGGGGTGTGATGATCTGAAGAAAGGCATTCAGGCTTTAATTGATGGAGGCACATTGCAGTTTGACCGAGCAGTAACTGAAGAGCCTGCAGGGGCAGTAGCAGACGATCAGAGTGACGTGGCCACTGTAACGATTCCTCGGAAGACAATCATTATTGCAGCACCGGTCCAGCGACCACCGATCACCATAATTAAGGCCGGACCGATCCCATACGAGAACACAAAAGCAGTCCCCTGGTCATATGGGTTGGAGGTGTATTGTGACGGAATAAAGATTGATGTTAATAAGCAGCCAGCCGAGACTGTCGATAACGTTGTTGGTTCAGGAGGTATGACAAGGAGTGGTAGGATCTTTATATCACCTGAAGTGGAGGCCGAAAGACTAGCAAAAGGAAAAGGGAACATGGTTGAGAATGTCCCAGTGCAAGCAAGCGATAAAGAAGCGGCATCGAAAGATGTAGAAGAGTTCATGCGCTTGATTCGGAAAAGTGATTATAAGATTGTGGAACATCTGCAGCAGACGCCGTCCAAAATATCCATCTTGTCATTGCTCTTGTGTTCGGAAGCTCGCCGAAATGCTTTGTTGAAAGTCCTGTATACTTCCTTCGTACCCCAAGACGTCTCCGTGAATCAGCTGGAAGGAGTGTTGGCACATGTGAATGCCGACCACAGTTTGGGCTTTACCAACTTCGATTTGACCCCGAAAGGGAGAGATCATAATATGGCGCTGCACATATCTGTCGAATGTAGAGGATCAGTAATGTCGCATGTATTGGTCGACACCGGATCGTCTTTGAATGTGCTACCCAAGAAGGCGATGATGAAGCTAGATGTCAGAGGAATCTTGTGCACGCCCAGTGACTTGGTAGTTAGAGCCTTTGACGGCACGCGAAGAGCAGTCTTTGGGTCGATAACATTGCCCCTGCAGGTGGGGCCGGAGGTGTTTGCCACTGAGTTTTATATCATGGATATACAGCCCACATATAGCTGCCTGCTCGGAAGACCCTGGATTCATGGGGCTGGAGCAGTCACGTCTACCCTGCATCAGAAGTTGAAATATATGGTCGGAGACAGCGTAGTCACCGTATGCAGAGAAGAAGACATCCTGGTCAGCCATCTGTTGTCATTTAAATATGTGGAGGTCGACGGAGAGATCCACGAAACACCCTACCAGGCATTTGAGGGTTTGCAAATCAAGGACGAAGGGCCCGGGCCGAGCAAAGTGTCAGAGATAGCCGTCTCGTCGTATAAAGAAGCTCAAGCTCTAGTGGAGGCAGGAGAAGCGAAGGGCTGGGGCAAAGTGCTGGATATTCCTGTGAAAATGGACCGGTTCGGGCTGGGATACCAACCGTCGTCAGCACCTGTTGCGGGGGCACCCCGTTTCAGAGGGCCAATAACCATCTCTGCCAGTGGAGTATGTCATGAAACCATCAATGCTGCTTCGGAGTCTGACGAAGGAGACAGCGACTGTGATATGGATGCCTGGATTCAGCCAAGCACGCCAGGACAAGGACTGTGCAACTGGTCTATTCAGGAGCTTGTTCCTGTGACTCTTAAACAGTAATGCTTTGCTTTATTAATTGTTGAATAATCTGATGTCTTGCCCGGGGCATCAGGATTTGCTTAGGGCTGTGTTGTTATGAACATTGCGTGTTAATCATTAAATAAATGGCGTTTTTCATGTGCAAATACTGTAATCCCTGTCTTTCTTGTTTTGTATTTTTTTAATAAAATGGCAACGTGGTTATCCGCTTTATACGCTTTTTGAAGCACTTAACCATTCCTTTTGCAGGATAGCATTTTCAGATGACATCCTTGAACCACCTATGACTCGTCCCGACTTTGAGCTTCCGGTATTTCAGGCCGAAGAAGAGGTTGTCGAAGATAGCGACGTTCCTGAAGAACTGTCTTGGTTGGTGAAGCAAGAGGAAAGAGCCATTCTGCCTCACGACGAGGTCATCGAAATTATCAACTTGGGGGCGGAAGGGGTTGAGAAGAATATTCGTATCGGAGCCGCGCTGCAGAGCGACATCAAGCGAAGACTGGTTGAAATGCTCAGGGAGTATAATGATGTATTCGCTTGGTCATATGAAGATATGCCAGGACTCGATACAGATATGGTTGTGCATCGTCTGCCACTGAAAGAAGAATGCCCGCCGGTCAAACAAAAGCTTCGCAGGAATAGACCAGACATGGCAGTAAAGATCAAAGAGGAAGTTCAAAAACAATGGGACGCTGGTTTCCTGGCTGTAACAAAATATCCCTCATGGGTTGCTAACATTGTACCAGTGCCAAAGAAAGATGGCAAGGTTCGAATGTGCGTGGATTATAGACATTTGAATAAAGCAAGCCCAAAAGACGATTTTCCGCTTCCTCATATTGACGTGCTAGTTGATAATACTGCTCAATACTCCGTATTCTCCTTCATGGATGGCTTTTCAGGCTATAACCAGATTAAAATGGCGCCAGAGGATATGGAGAAGACTACTTTCATAACGCCTTGGGGAACATTTTGCTACAAAGTGATGCCCTTTGGCTTGAAAAATGCTGGGGCAACATATCAGCGTGCGATGACGACTCTTTTTCATGATATGATGCATAAAGAGATCGAAGTTTATGTTGACGATATGATTGCCAAATCCCAGACGGAGGAAGAGCATCTGGTGAATCTGCTGAAGCTATTTAAAAGGCTTAGGAAGTTCAGGCTGAGACTAAACCCTAACAAATGCACCTTCGGGGTGAGATCGGGTAAACTGCTGGGGTTTATCGTAAGCGAAAGAGGAATAGAGGTTGATCCTGCTAAAATAAAAGCGATACAAGAAATGCCGACGCCTAAAACAGAAAAAGAGGTGCGCGGGTTTTTAGGGAGGTTGAACTACATCGCTCGGTTCATATCTCACTTAACCGCCACGTGTGAACCATTATTCAAGTTGTTAAAGAAAGATCAAGCTGTGACGTGGAACGAAAATTGTCAAAAGGCGTTCGATAAAATAAAGCAGTATTTACAGGAGCCTCCTATTTTGATACCCCCAGTGGCGGGCAGACCCTTGATAATGTATTTGACGGTTCTTGAGGGAAGTATGGGTTGTGTTCTCGGTCAACACGACGAGACAGGAAGAAAAGAGCATGCGATCTACTACTTGAGTAAGAAATTTACAGATTGTGAATCTCGATACTCAATGCTTGAGAAAACTTGTTGCGCGCTAGCCTGGGCCGCCAAGCGTTTGAGGCAATACATGCTGAATCATACAACCATGCTCATCTCGAAGATGGATCCTATCAAATATGTATTCGAAAAGCAGGCATTGTCAGGGAGAATTGCCCGTTGGCAGATGGTCTTGACTGAATATGACATCCAATATGTCTTGCAAAAGGCTATAAAGGGGAGTGTGCTGTCTGAGTATCTGGCGGAGCAGCCTATTGAAGATTACCAATCGATGAGGTTTGATTTTCCTGACGAGGATATCATGTACCTAAAGATGAAAGATTGTGAAGAGCCGTTGCCAGACGAAGGGCCAGAATTGGGTTCCAAATGGAAGATGATATTTGACGGAGCTGTGAATGCTTACGGTAGCGGAATAGGGGCAATCATCACTACGCCACACGGGTCGCACATCCCGTTTACTGCCCGATTGACCTTTCCAGTTACCAATAATGAGGCCGAATACGAAGCTTGTATAATGGGGCTTGAAGAAGCCATTGATTTGCGAATCAAGAATTTAGACGTATACGGAGACTCAGCTCTGGTGGTGAATCAGATAAAAGGGGAATGGTAGACACGTCAGCCCAATTTGATACATTACATGAACTATGCAAGGAGATTGTTGCCTTTCTTCGACAAGGTTGAATTACACCACGTACCGCGGGCAGAGAATCAAATGGCTGACGCTCTCGCCACTTTGTCTTCCATGTACAAAGTCAACTTCTGGAACGAGGCTCCCCGAATCATTATCTCTCGGCTTGACAGACCGGCTTACGTATTTGCTATTGATGAAGCATCCGACGACAAACCGTGGTATTTTGATATCCTTAATTTTCTGAAGAATAAAGAGTATCCGGCTGGGGCATCCATTCAAGATCAGAAGACTCTCAGGAGATTAGCGAGTAATTTCTATTTGAATCCGGATGGCGTCTTATACAGAAGAAACCACGATTTGATGTTGTTGCGTTGTGTAGACGAGAAAGAGGCAAAGCTGCTCATGGAGGAAATACACGAAGGTACCTTTGGTACGCATGCCGGTGGGCATGCTATGACAAGAAAGCTGCTGCGGGCAGGTTATTTTTGGCTGACTATGGAAACTGATTGCTTCAAGTTTGCGAGGAAGTGTCATAAGTGCCAGATCTATGCTGATAAGATCCATGTGCCTCCGAGTCCTCTGAATGTGATGTCATCGCCATGGCCATTCTCGATGTGGGGAATCGATATGATTGGAAAGATCGAGCCGACGGCTTCTAATGGACACCGGTTCATCCTAGTAGCAATCGATTATTTCACCAAATGGGTGGAAGCGGCGTCTTACGCAAATGTAACGAAGCAGGTGGTGGCCAGATTCATTAAGAGAGATATCATTTGCCGATATGGGATCCCCGAGCGGATAATCACGGACAACGGTTCAAACCTGAACAACAAAATGATGAAGGAGCTCTGTCAGAATTTCAAGATTGAACATCACAACTCCTCCCCTTACCGACCCAAGATGAATGGCGCTGTCGAAGCGGCCAATAAGAATATCAAGAAGATCGTTCAGAAAATGGTGGTGACCTATAAGGATTGGCATGAGATGCTACCTTTCACTTTGCACGGTTATCATACGACGGTACGCACATCAACCGGGGCAACTCCGTTCTCGTTAGTATACGGAATGGAAGCGGTATTACCATTGGAAGTTGAGATCCCTTCTTTGCGGGTATTGCGAGACGTTCAGCTAGACGAGGCAGAATGGGTGAAGGACAGGTTGAACCAATTGAGTTTGATGGATGAGAAGAGGCTAGCTTCTCTAGCATACGGTCGTTTGTACCAGAGCCAAATGAAGAAAGCATATGATAAGAAGATACATCCGCGAAGCTTTCAGACGGGCGACCTTGTGCTGAAAAGGATTCTCCCGCCACAGGCAGATCACAGGGGCAAGTGGACCCCCAACTACGAAGGGCCATATGTTGTCAGGAAAGTCTTTTCAGGAGGAGCTTTATTGTTGTCCACCATGGACGGTGAAGACTTTACGTCGCCTGTGAATTCGGACGCAGTTAAAAAATACTTTGCTTAAAATTGACCCGCTGGACAGAAAAAGAGAGTCCAGGCAAAAATGGGGCATCCTGGCGAACCAAAAACAGAATGAAAGGTTCGGGCAAAAGTTAGGGATAAAATTGAAAAATGTACACCCGCGAAGTTGAAAACCTACACTGGGCGGCTTCGGCAAAAAAGGGTATCCCGGTGAACTGAAAACCCGTAAAGGGCGGTTCACGCAAAAGTTAGGGATTTGAAAAGCAAATGGCTGCGGTCCGAATTTGATATTGCAGTGAGCATCAATGCGGGAGAATACCTGAGGGGTCGATTATCAGATACAACCGCCTCAGAGGTATGGATACCGGGAAAGCATTAGAGTCGGATGAGTCATAGGAGGATCAGTTTGTGGTGTTCGTTTGCATCCTGTTGCCGACATGTGTACGAAATTTAGTTTGGCAAAATATTTATGCTTCTTGTGCATACTTGTATATCTGTTTTGCGTAGCTTCCTCTTTTCAGGAGTTACATCCCGTGTACAAAAAACTCCGCCCATTCAGGGGCCCAATCAATGAAATATGTTATTCAGTACTTGATGCTGGTTCTTTACTGTTTTGTGCATGATAAAACGCCTAAGTTTATTGAAACCAGCATGTGTATAACATCACTGGCCCTTGCCAACAATTGCTAAAGCTTTGAATTAACTGAAAATAACGTCACTAACCTGAATCAATTTGGTTGCATAGGCTTGTCTTGTCTTGTTTGTGTTGGTGCAGGTTTCATAACCGTACGAGGAAGATGATCAAAAGATTGCAATAACGAAAGACTTGATCTCCACGCAGGTCATGCATGTTCTTCCTGAAGAAGGATTGAATCCCCCAGCTAGTTGCAGCTTAGCCGAAGGACATTCTCCAGCAAAGTCGTTTATCCTCGACAGAATTGACGATTCCAAGATTACAAGGCTGTATTCAGATAGTGTATTTCAAACAGAGCGGTTTAGCTGTAGAAGATTAATGTCGGTGAGCTGTATTCAGACAGTTCGCCTTTCCCCGCAGGGTCATTTATTCTCCCCTAGCGGAGTCAGCGGATTTTTCCCAAGAGATTCATCCCATCCCCAGCGGAGTTCTCTTTCCAACCAGTGTCTTCATTCCTCCCGGTGGAACTTGAAGATTAAGACTCTCCCCGGCAGAGTTGGTGTGGCGCATTGGCATTTATTTTGTCAGAACACCGTGTGATATCAGCTCACTCTCCAGCAGAAGCGCATCTGGTATTCCCCAGCAGGGTGTTACTTCAGCGAGGTGTTTGGTTTAAGTTCCCAATTTCCCAGCTGAGTCGACTTCCCCTTTCCAGCATTTATTTTGCCGGGATAATTTTGTAGCACCTGGCTATCCCCAGCGGAGTTGGCATTATCTTCAGCATTTATTTTGCTGAAGCAGTTTCCGTACCCAGCAGTTCGGGACTGCATTTGCATTGGCATATAGTGTCATATTTGCATAGGCATATAGTGTCATATTGGCATCGGCATATAGGGTCGTACTTGCATCTACCAAATAAAAGTGTAGTGTTTCCATGTCAAATGGAGCATTGCACCATTGTCAAACATGCGCATTTTTGAAACATAAACTCGGTTGGCTGACCTTTTGTGTTCAAGTATTGTTTCTCTTGCAGGTGGGAGGAGTTCTTGCTCCAATAAATCAATGAAGTATCAAGCATTCGAAGTCTCGGCATGAGACATTCAACGAAGTGTCAGCTGTGGCACTACTCCCCACAGAGTCAGCAGGATAAGTTTCTCTTTGTCCCTAAGCAGAGTTACCTATTCCCCCGCCAGGGTTTTTGTTGAAGTTTCTCTAGTCCGACCAGCGGATTGTTTCCTTCAAAGTTGTTGTTACGTCAGCATTAAAAGGTTCCATGAACCAGAATTGCGGAGGCTATCGCCGGTTATCAGAGCAGGCATCCAGTAGTTTGGTTTTCAGATATCCCCAGTAGGGTCAGCTCCAAAGTTGCTGTCACGTCAAGTTTGTGGTTTGGAATCAGTGGAGAAATGCGTCCTGACGTGGACTTTCTTATTGACGGGATTTCTTTGTGCTAGAGAAGTGGAGTCCTAACGTGGACAGTTTTATTTCATGGGCTGATAGAAGGTGCTAGTCCTAACGTGGACGGGTTCGATTTCTAAGAATTGATGGAACGTGGGGTCCTGACATGGACATTTCCTCAAGTTGACGATGTGTGTTAGTCCTAACGTGGACAGGTTCGATTTTTTCAGAATTGTTGGAATGTGGAGTCCTGACGTGGACATTTCTTCCAGGTTGACGATATGTGTTAGTCCTAACGTGGACAGCTTCGAGTTCTCGGTATTGATTGAGTGTAGGGTCCTGACGTGGACAAATTTATCCTTCGTTGTGTTGTGGGCAAAGTATGAGTCCTTACGTGGACAAAGTCTTATTTCCCCATCAAGTCGAAAGACGCGCAAGTTCTGACGTGGACAAATTTTATTTCCTCAGCGAGTCAAGAGGTGAGTCCTAACGTGGACAAATCAAGACGAAAAGCGTTTCCTTACGTGGAAAGGTTGGAGTCCTTACGTGGACAGATAAAGGAATGTTCCTTACGTGGAACGATGGAGTCCTTACGTGGACAAATCAAGAAGGTTATTATTCCTAACGTGGAAAAGTGGGTCCTAACGTGGATGATGTAGTCCTTACGCGGACATGTCAAATTGTATTCCTTACGTGGAAAGTTTGTATTCCTTACGTGGAAGAAGAGATGGTGATTCCTTACGTGGAAAAATGATTCCTTACGTAGAAAAAAGAGATTGTGCTCCTAACGTGGAAAGGCGGGTCCTAACGTGGATGATGTATTCCTTACGTGGAAAGAAAGTGGCATTCCTAACGTGGAAGAGAGGTGTTCCTTACGTGGAAAGAAAGATTGATATAGTGTTCCTCACGTGGAAAGATTAGAGTCCTTACGTGGACATATCAAGAGCATTCCTTACGTGGAAGAAAAATGGTTTCCTTACGTGGAGAGACGAGTTTGTTCCTTACGTGGAAAGATTGAGCCCTTACGCGGACATATCAAGATTGATTCCTGACGTGGAAAGATAGAGGCATTCCTAACATGGAAAAAGTTTGTTTCCTTACGTGGAAAAGAAAAGTTGATGCCTAACGTGGAAGAATGTAATTCCTAACGTGGAAAATTTAGTCCTGACGCGGGCAGATCCAGGCGAAGTCTTAGTCCTAACGTGGATGGTGTTATTCCTAACGTGGAACGGTTATTCCTAGTGTGGATGGTGTTATTCCTAGCGTGGAAGAGTTTATTCCTAACGCGGATGATTTATTTCTGACGAGAAGGCAGACGAGCCATCCCCAGCGAAGTCGCCGAGTTTTTTTTCGTGTTGACAACAGTTGGAGTCCTAACGTGGACGAATTTTCCGATGATTCTATCTTTTTCAGGATGATGAGAAGAATCCCTAGCACGGGCGCACGAGATCAGTGGGTCGCCGTAACAGTCAGATTCAGCTGATGAAAATCATTCCCAAGCAATGACGCAGTTTATTTCTGCGGTTGGCAAATTTTTGGGTTCCTAGTATTCAACCGTCTCGTACCGCGAATGTATGAAGGCTCCGGGCTCTTCACCCAATCGGGTCCAAGTCGCTTGAATAGGGGCAACTGTTGCACCCTAAAATTTGCCCAACCTTATTCACTTGGTTTATGTTTCAATATCATTAACATTTGCATATAAAGTCATGTATATAGTCTCATCATCTGCATAGCATAAGCATAGCAAGTCATTCAACAGGGAACCAACCATTATTCTCATCTCTAGAGGCCTATCAAGAGGTTATTATCCTGATTCAATCTCATTCAAGTCATCAGAAAAGAATTTGAAAGTTGGAGAAGTCAGTGGATCAAGCATTGCATCCATCTCCTATCTGAGGGTCTCTGAGGATCAACAAGAAGTATGTGGACATCATGGGAGAGTTAAAAAGTCATTTGGAGAAGGAGACAAGTCATTGATATGATCACAAGAATTGTAGTTGAAGACAGTCAACTAGGGTTTCATCTGGGTCAACCCTGGGTCAACTCTAGGTCAATTGACTGATTGAAAGGCATAAAAGGCTATTGGAGAGATGTGGGGTTCACCATTTGACATATAGAAGAGGATATGGTGATATGCCAAGAAGAAATCAAGAGAAATCAAGGAGAAGAGGAGTTTCTAAATTAGGGTTTCTATGTAAAATCCCCTAGTTTAGGTCAAATTTCCAAGCAAGATAAGTCAAAATGCAAGCTTCAAATGGATCCTTGGCCAACATGAAACTTGTATAGGATCTCAAGACCTTTAATTTTAGTGGTGGAAGACATTAAGGAGATTTATAGGACTCAAGTTATGGTCCTTGCAAGTTACAGGTCATCTGAGGTATCTGAAATTTTGTCTGTGAAAGTGACTTGACTTCCAAGCCATTTTTACCCCTCAAGGAGATTTCAAATGAATTTCTGGTAAACATAAGATTTGTTCCTAATTGTCTTAGCTTTCTAGAGTGGTATAGTATGCCTTCATATGATTTTTGGAACTATACTTATGGTCTTGGCAAGCAAAGGGTATTTTGGTCATTTGAGAATTACAGGTCATTTCAACCTATGCCCAAAACTCATACAAGGAAGCTTCAAATGGAAAACTTTACAACATCAAACTTGTTCCAAATGACATTTTGAGTCTAGAAAAGTGACCATGAGAGATTGGCATGATTCATAGCACAAGTTTTCAAAATTGTTGGATTTAATGAATAAAAATGGACTTAAAAATTGATTTTTCATATTTTGGCCAAATGAAGCAAAATTATAGGTCATTTTGAATGGAAAGATCATTTTAAAGACATTGGCTAAAGTGGAATTTTGAAGTTAGTTCAAATATTAAGAGTTATTCATGGTTTCTAGAGCATCTTTGCTCTTTGGATCGAGGGCATCCATGGAGAATTGAGTGAGAACTGGACGGTTGAAGGTGCGTGCATGGAGATGGTTTCTGAAACCCTAGGGTTTGTCCAAGGTTGAAGACAATGGAGGACCACACGATCAGGGTTTTGACCTTGACTAGGGGTCTGATCCAATGGCCCTGATTTAAGAAAAGAAACAGAGGGAAGTCCTAGGAGTGAAACGATGCGTTTCACTTAAGTTTCTGAGTGGGCTCAAACTTCCTTTGCTATTCGCCACCCCCAATTGCCAGGCCCAATGATATTCAACTGGTTTCTTTACTATTTGCACCGTTCTCACCTTTTTTTATTTTTGTTTGTTTCTGATTGCTTCCTGGGCCTTGCGTATCTTGCTAATGACACCCCTGCTCTGTGGCCCACCTGAAAAAATAACTGAGCGCGTTGGCTATTCAGACCCCCCTTTCCTTTTATTTCCTATTTTGTTATTTTTAATTTCTTTAATATTTTCTCATCCTTTAAAAAATCATAATAAATCATAAACTTCATATTTTTCAATGATTCTTTTTGCATTAATTTCTTCAAGATGTCTAGAAAATTATAAAAAATAAAAATTGCATTTTATTTTTTATTTGATATTTTTCCCATATTTTCCAAATAAATGCCTATTTTAGGTGTTTTATTTCATACATGATTTTGATAAATTTTGTTCTAATAGTTGCTTTAATATTTTTTGTCCATTCTTTTTAGGTTGATTACTAGACATTGTTAGCTTGTATATGCAATTTAGTTCCCATTTTTAGAAGTTAATTTTAGGTGATTAGTGTAGGTGTGAACAACATGAATAAAACTAGGGTTTTAAATCAACTTAGGTGAGATAGTTTAATTCTTTTAGGAAATTTTCATTTGATTTTTGGGGTATGGACTATAGGGGTTATGGGTATAGTTATTAGATCCCTTAGAAATCACTAGGATTCCCCTACTGCTACTAGCATATACTGCTATATTTGATTGACTGGTGTGGTGTGCCCTCTGTGGATTACTGATTTGTCTGTGTGGGTATTGGGATTGTCTGGGGATTGGGGGAGCTGAAGACTTGTGATGATGAAGCCATTGGAGATCCAGAGCTTGAAGACCAACTTCCAGAGTTGATGAGGAGATTCCTGTTGGCAGCTGTTGAGGAGATTAGGGTTTAGGAGCTAGGCAGAGCTCTAGATTAGAAAGCTTGTTTCTCAAACATGGAATGCCTTGTCTGCATCCATCCTTTCCCTATGATTCAAAGTCTCTTTCAAATATCCACCTCCTTCCTTTGGAAGGATCAGTGAATATATTTGAGAGATAGAACTTTTGAGGGAAAACTTATCTGTATAATGTTAACAGTTGATGAACCACCCTTGGTAGGTAATTGACTGTCTAACATTCATTCACTTCATCTGGTTGATTGATGTTCCTCTTGAAGATTGAGACTGGAAGAAAAGCCATTGCAGATGGAAGATTGATGATCAAGACCTTGTTGGAAAGCTGTGGAGATGGAGATTGATGCTCGCCTGAAGCTTGTAGCTGTTTGAAGATGACTTGAAGATAGATGTGGTGCAGAGCTGCTGTGGCTGTTTATTTTTCTGCTGTATTTCATTCTTGATGTATTGATTGGTTTTCTGGACTGTATTGTTTGTTGTTTACCCTGTTGGGTTGAAGGTGAAGTCTGTTCACTTTTGCCTATTGTTTTCCAGGTTCGAGGTTGAGTGGGACTCCCTTGCCTCGCTTGTATTGCTGCATCCATGCATTTTATTGCTTTACTGTATATATCTGATATTGTTTCTGTTTCCGTTTATCCCATAGGATCTCTGTGTCTCTCTGTGCAAGAGAGGAGCATGATAGACACTAGGTCTTAACCCATGCATGATAACATTAGGTTAGTTTGATTCCCTTCGCAACCGTAGGTTAGAGTTCTGTCTCTTCTTCCTCAAAACAAACAGAAAAATACAATAAGATGTCAAACACAATAAAAGACACTTCTTCCGTAAAAGAGCGTGAACTCATCAAGACGTCATTTTTGTCCGCTGGGACTGTTAATCAGAAAAACCTTTTTCAGAAGGAATAAAAGCAACCAAGACAAGCTTGTGTCGTACGTGGCCCGAACTACGTTTGCTCTGATCTTCCATGCAGTGTGGAAGTACGTAGGCATAGGATGCGATATCCTAGCGAGCAACCTTCCCCTCCTTTCCCGTAGGTAGGCGAACTACGTTGACTCTGATTTCTCGTTCCAGACGGGAATACGTAGGCATAAAGCGCGACACTTTGCCGAGTCAGTTTATTTTCTTTTAACCCCAGACCCTTAGAGTAGATAGAATAACAATCCATACCCGAAAACAAGCGTGGATCCCGTCGAGTACGACGGACGTGAGGGGTGCTAATACCTTCCCCTTGCGTAACCGACTCCCGAATCCAGGTTTTGGTTGCGACGACCATACCTTTCCCGTGTCGTGCGAGGTTTACTCTGAGCGTTTCCTTTCCCTCCCGTGAGATAAATAACGCACGGTGGCGACTCTTCTGTCCAGCCGGCGCCGATTTTCGCAGTAGCGACACTCACCATTGGAGAAAACTTGTTGTGCGTTGGCATGGGCCGCTAGGCGCCTTCGGCAATATATGGTCTGTCATACCACATTGTTGATTTCTAAAATGGATCCGATCAAGTATATTCTTGAAAAACCTGCTCAAACCGGGAGGCTAGCCCGTTGGCACATGTTGTTATCCGAATATGACATCCAGTATGTACCCCAGAAAGCAATTAAGGGTAGTATCTTATCGGATTATCTCGTAGATCAGCCAGTTGAAGATTATGAACCTCTTAAGTTTGATTTTCCTGATGAGGATATTTTGTTGATTAAGAGAGATTGTGAAGAGCCAGATCCGAGCGAAGGTCCAGAACCAGGTCTTTGGTGGAGGATGATGTTTGATGGTTCCACGAATTTCAATGGGCATGGTATAGGCGCTGTTTTGATGAACCCAAAAGGTGGATTCACCCCGTTTACAGCAAGGCTAGACTTTGAGTGTACTAATAACGTCGCCGAGTATGAAGCATGTATTCTTGGCCTCGAAGCAGCAATTCACCTCCGAATCAAACTTCTTAAAGTAAGTGGTGACTCAGCCTTAGTTATTTACCAGGTACAAGGCAAATGGGAAACGAAGAATGAGAAGTTAATCCCTTACAAGGACTACATTGTCAAGTTGATTAAGTATTTCGACGAGATAGAGTTCGAGCATGTTCCTAGATCTGAGAATCACGTTGCTGATGCTTTAGCCATGTTAGCGTCCATGTGGAAGGTTAAATTCGTTAATGAAGCACCTCTTATTCATATTGAACGCAAAGTTGAGCCCGCTTATTGTCAAGTAGTTGAAGAGGATGAGGTGGATGAAAAGCCTTGGTTTCATGACATCAAGAAATATCTAGTCAAGCAAGAATATCCTGATGGTGCTACCGGTCTGGACAAGAAAACATTGAGAAGACTGGCTTCCAAATTCTTTATCAGTAATGGTGTGTTATACAAAAGAAATTACGACATGGTTTTACTCAGATGTGTTGATAAACGGGAAGCGGACATATTACTGCAAGAGATCCACGAGGGGACCTTCGGCACCCATGCCAATGGTTATGCTATGTCCAAGAAGATGTTAAGGGCTGGATATTATTGGTTAACTATGGAAGCTGACTGCATCCAATATGCCAGAAAATGCCATAAGTGCCAAATTTACGCTGATAAAATGCATGTGCCTCCATCACCGTTGAATGTCTTGTCTTCACCATGGCCGTTCTCGATGTGGGGCATTGACATGTTTGGGGCAATCGAGCCGAAGGCTTCTAATGGTCATCGTTTTATCCTTGTTGCTATTGATTATTTCACCAAGTGGGTCGAGGCTGTTTCCTACACCAACGTGACTAAGCAAGTGGTTGCCCGCTTCATCAGGAAAGAAATCATCTGCCGTTATGGAATTCCAAGTCGGATAATAACTGACAATGGCACCAATCTGAATAACAAGACTATGAAAGAGTTGTGTGACAGTTTCAAAATCACGCATCACAATTCTTCTCCGTATCGTCCTAAGATGAATGGGGCCGTTGAAGCTGCGAATAAGAATATCAAGAAAATCCTGCAAAAGATGGTCGTGACTTACAAAGATTGGCATGAGATGTTACCGTTTGCTTTACATGGATACAGGACCTCAGTGCGAACTTCGACAGGGGCAACACCTTTCTCATTGGTGTATGGAATGGACGCCGTACTCCCCATTGAAGTAGAGATACCTTCTTTAAGGGTGTTGATGGAAGCTGAACTTGAAGAAGCTGAGTGGGTTCAAGACAGACTGGATCAGTTGAATCTCATTGACGAGAAACGCATGACAGCTATGTGCCATGGGCAATTATATCAGAAACGGATGAAAAGAGCATTTGATAAGAAGATTCGTATCCGTGAGTTCCGTCAAGGAGAGCTCGTACTCAAAAAGATCTTGCCAGTGCATAAAGATATGCGTGGAAAGTGGATGCCCAATTATGAAGGCCCATTTGTTGTAAAGACTGTTTTCTCCGGAGGGTCTCTGATACTTACAACAATGGATGGTGAAGAGCTTGCACATCCCGTGAATTCTGATGCAGTCCGAAAATATTATGCCTAAAAACCCGCTAAGTCGAAAACCCGCAAAAGGCGACTTAGGCAAAAGTAAGGGTTGAAAAAGAAATAATAATAAAAAGCTCGCTAAGTTGAAAACCCGAAAGGGCGGCTTAGGCAAAAAGGAGCGTCCCGGTGGATTGAAAACCCGAAAGGGCGGTCCAGGCAAAAGTTAGGGACGAAGGCACTTGATTGCATCAGAAAACACCGGTCATCGCGAACACACTTTCCGCATGAGAGCCATTTTCCAGTTCTTTCACCCTTGTCCAAAGCGAGATTCTGGATAGTCTTAGTTATTAGTGTCAGTAGGTGTCGTTGGATTCAATTGTAACCTTTTCCCATATTGCCAATTTCAAAAGCATAATCATTTGTGGAGCTATGCCCTCAGCAAGCTGCCATCTTTTAATAAAAGATACCGTCTTGTTACTTACATTCCTTGGTGCATTACTCTTGTTTCTATTGTTATGCAAAATGCCATTTATTCTTAAAATTTTGAAAATGAAAGGTGCTTTGAAAATTTTTAAGACTGTTCTTCGAAAACGCACTCGAAATATAAGAAATTACTTTGACTAGTGGAAATTTCGGAAGGACCTCTTCACTCCTCGAAAAATCTCATTGTTGCAGAAACACTTTTAAACCATTGCTCTGACACAGTCCCCAGTGAGACTATAAGCTGACAACTTTTTCTAGGGTAACTCGAAAGTGTCCCTCAGGTTTTTCTTCTCCCCATGTGAAGACGCGATACTGTACCCCCAAGCAGATTACCTTCTCCCCAGAGGATTCAGAACTTTAAAACCAGATTTGGTTCTACCATTGATCTGTCTCACCCATGATTGACGTATTGGTTGCAGAGAATGCAGGGTATCTCCGTCGAGATGTTTATTTCATCTCTCGTCCCGTCTCTAGTCTGTTTCGTCAGCATACGCAGGGGCATAAGCATCACATGCCTACTTCATATATTCATTTCACATACTCATTGCATACTCATTTCATAACATCCTGCACATTTAACTACATAGACATTAACATACATATGCATTAACATATGCGCTAGCATTCACAGGTTCATTGTGTTTCACCATCATTGGTTGTTACCGCCGAGTAACTGGGTTTGTCCATTCTCTCCAAATAGATTGTCAGCCCTAAGCATAAAATACATATGTGTTTCCAGTTTCCCCACAGAGCTTGATCCTCGTGGATGACGGTTACTTCAGCTATCTTTCCTCGCCAGGATAAGATATTTACCCTTTGAGTTCATTCCCTCGATGGAGTCTTGATTGCCATTTTTCTTTCTAGCTCGATCCTAGATTGAATCTCAGTTGTGTCGGCCGCTGAGCCCATCCAGACGTGCATTTATTTTGCACCGTCTAAACTTTTCACCCTACCTTGGCAGATATGCGACTGTTCTCGCCTGAGAAGCTTATCACTGTACCCGGATGTGCATTTATTTTGCACTATCTTTCGAGAATGCCAATCACAATCCTTTACAAATACACGCCAGTTCACGCCTGGAAATCCATCAGTACATCTTATAGCATCGGTATGCAACTGTTCTCGCCTGAGAAGCCAATCGGTACAACACTTTACAATCCTACAGCATCGGTATGCAACTGTTCTCGCTTGAGAAGCCTATCGATATAACAACCTTACACAATAAGATCAGCAACTGTTCTCACCAGAGAAGCTTATCACAATCGATCAGCAACATTTCTCACCTGAGAAGCTTATCATCGATCAGCACCTGTTCTCACCTGAGAAGCTTATCACAATCGATCAGCAACAGTTCTCACAAGAGAAGCTTATCACAATCGATCAGCAACAGTTCTCGGTTAAGAAGCTTATCGTAACGTTCTTCAGCAACGGTATGCAACAGTTCTCCGCCGAGAAGCTTATCATCATCTGTTATCACCTCTACAAGCAGTTCTTACATGAGAAGCTTAGTATTGCCACTCTTGCAAATAAGCGACATTTCTCGCCTGAGGAGCTGATCCTATCTTCGTTATGACTCGCAGCAAATGGCCATCTCCATTGAGTAGTTGGGCTTCCATTTTCCTTATCGTCGCGAAGTATGGGGAGGTTTGAACCGAATCATATTCAGGAGAGCACGATCTTGAAGTATGAAGAAGTTCATTTACCCTTTAGCAAAAGAAGGAACCGAATCATATTCAGGAGAGCACGATCTTGAAGTATGAAGAAGTTCATTTACCCTTTAGCAAAAGAAGGAACCGAATCATATTCAGGAGAGCACAGATCTTGAAGTATGAAGAAGTTCATTTACCCGTTAGTAAAAGAAGGAACCGAATCATATTCAGGAGAGCACGATCTTGAAGTATGAAGAAGTTCATTTATCCTTTAGTAAAAGAAGAATCAGAACCGTACTCCAGGCGCCGACCTTAAATACGAGAAGATTTATATATCAGATAAGCAACAGCCTTTTTATTTGAGTGCTTATCCATTTTTGCATGTAAGTCCCTTCCAACAATAAGTGACAGTTCTCCCTCGAGAAGCTTATCAGGGCATTTCCCATCAAAGTCCATTTATTTTGGCATACAGCCGGTCTTTACTCTGTATATTTGATACGGATTTCCGAAAAGTCCATCCGATCCCATCACGAAGGATAATTTATAGAAGCTTGGATGTTATTCTTTGCTCAATGCTCCAGCATTCTGTAATCGATCTTGCAATCGTGTAGATCCAGTTTTATTGTTAGACATTCCCAAGTGGAGGTCATCTCATAGGTGCCATCTCCATTTAAGGATCTTATTCTTAAAAGTCCATTTATTTTGGCATACAGCCAGTTTTTACCCTGTATACTTGCTACGGATTCCCGAAAAGTCCGTTTGATCCTGTCACGAGGGATAGGTTACAGAAGCTTGGATGTTATTCTTTGCTCAATGCTCCATGCATTCTGTGATCGATCTCGCAGTCGTACTTGATCCAGTTTTACTTTTAGATTCCCAGTGGAGGCTGTCTCATAGGTGCCATCTCCATTTGAGAATCTCGTTCCCGTTCTAAAAATGACAATTGGTCGTGTTCGCACCAGTTGACCATCATTATAGAATTTCCCAGTGTTGTACTGTGTCCCAGCGCGTCGCTTTCCCCGGTGTGTTCTTCGCGTAACATCTGTCCTTGCGTCGTCATATTCGTCAACAATTTTGCACCATCATTCCAGCATACACATCATATCACATTCATGGCATCGTCTGCATTAGTCTGTTCTCGCTTGGTCCATAGCATTTGCATATCGCCGCATATAAGGGAAAAATTTTCGGTTATCTATATTTAAATCCCTCCACCATGATTCCTCGAGTCTCCGTCACTCAAATCATCCGGTGTAGCTATTTAAATAGGGGCAACTGTAATACCCTAAATTTTACCCTTATATTTAGTCAGTCATTTCGCATAGCATCTCATCTGTGCATCTGCTAACCACTATCAAGTCATGGAGGTATTTGTTTTGCAGGATTGGTTCCAGGGGTATTTTGGTCATTCTACGTGGATTCCGCTAATTCCTTGAAGACGGGCTGTTACTGAGCTTTAAGACACTTGAGACACTATTTCTGAGGCATTTATTTATCACTTGGTTTGATTATATCAAGGCGCCAATTCGATGTGTTCGGTATTGAAATTTGTCGGGCACAACTGGATTTAAGGTCCATTTCATCGCTCATGGTTCATTTCCAGAGCACTTCCGTTTCTGTTAATAAGGCGCAGTTTAATTGGGTATTATTGGATTGTTGCTCATAGCATTTGGTCAGTGGAATTCAATTACGGGCAATGTCATCGTTGATACTGAATCTGTTGTGATTACGGCGCACATCCGCGTTTGGTTAGAAAATGAGGAGAATATTGTCGGCTAGAATCTAAGTTGGAATGCAAATGAATGTAGTCAGGTGATGGGATTAGGACTACAGACGAGACAAGTACATGAGCAAGAATATCATTCGTGAATATTTATGGTTTATGACTAGGATAATGAATTTAAGTATTTGTGGATTTATTCACAAATGTTTATAATTTATAACTAGAAATAAATATAAATTCAAAGTTGAATGATCATGGATATAAATGGAAACTTTTGGAATTTTTATTTCATAAGAATATCATTGTACAGAAGGGATTGAATCATTTCACATTTGAATTGCTGTAAGATTACATTTACAAATGTTACACTTATTCTAAAAAGTCCTAAGTCCTAAGAACTCTTGGTTTCTTCATTTGGTTTCCCCTTGAATTCTTCACTTCTTGATTACCTGAAAAAACAAAGACAAAACGAATAGAATAGGAAAGATTATAATTTATGTTTGACACTCTCAGAACATCGTCATCATCGAGTGCCGGGAGTGGCACAACCGAAGCTGCGTCCTACCCCCGTTACCGATCCGCGCCATTAGCGTCAGATCAGGTAACATCTGTTATTATCTAAGGGGAAACCGAGAGATGAAGAGTAAAATGAAGTGGGGACCGAAATGATTTGCCGAAAAGGATCATATGCCGAAATTGGATTTGTAAACCCAAACTAATCATAATCCGGATATGTTTCATCTGGAATCCGCAATTGCAAGAACAATTCAGTTCAGTTTTATAAACGGGGCAACCTGGTATCAAAAAATAAAAGAACTGAATTCGAGCTCAACTTCCACAAACGGATAACCGAACAATCCATGAAACCAGCGCATTCACAGCCGAGTTCAACATCTGCCAAAAGGAATCAAACAGTATCAGAATCTGGCATAACAAAAGATATTCCAAAATCGCACCAACTCAAAACCATATCAGATAAAAGCAGGTTATCCAGGCTGTATCAGAGATAGTAAGGGATACCAAACCAAGCCCAAACCAGATATGAAAAACTGAACTGAAATCTGAACTTAAAGCTGCATCAGGAAAATCAGCACATCAGTTCAAATAGAATCCATATCTAGTCCATCAAAACCAAACCAGTTCAAATATCAAACAAATTCCAAACTCTGTTACACGCTAAAATGATGCTATCCTAAGCCATTCCACCAATAATAACAAGTTCCTAATAAACTACTTTCAGCAGCAAATTTCCAAGAGCATCCACTTTGCAAGTTAACTCCTCAAAGTTTCTAGTGGATCGATTTGATATGCACATAGAATTTTCCTCAAAGTTCCAATCTTTCCTTCCTAAATCAGTTTGAATCACCAGCTACATGAAAACGGTTAATGACAAATCAAATATGTCTCAAATAGTAAGACAAAAAGGAAGTGGGAGGAGTTTCAGCCCTCAGTTATTCATCATTGGGCGTGAAGTTCGAGCGGCCGGGAGAGCCACGGCCGAAGCACGTTACCAACTCCCTACCGATTGTCGAGTTGCATAGCATATGGTAATTACGAACAAACACTCAACAGATTGCGAAGCCACCAACCACATAGGGGCAGCCACATACAAAATAGCGGTTCAGACCCTAAGGTCATCATCACCGCGTAACTTTCTCGGCAGTTTGGATTCGACCAAGGCCTTAGCATCAGTTCACTGAAAAAAAGAAGAGGAAAAGTTAATTCACGGTGGAAAAAAAAACCGAAAGTACGGGACATGAGCTCAGTGCAAACATCATCGCCCAACAAAAGCTGAATTCAGGCTTGAAAGGAAAGACAGAATTAAGCTCGTGTGCAAGAGGACCAACTCCGGTTACAAGAGAGAAGCAGAGTCCTGTTCAGAGACATAAGATTTCATCAGAAAGATCAGAGAAATTCGAGTTTATCAGAAAAATAGATATCAGTAAAAAAAACTATCAGTTATCCACATCCAGTTCAGTTATCCAAATGAAAATCAAGGAAACAGATGTCCAGTGTATCCCAAATGTGATCGTGATCTGGAAGTTAAAATCCAATCAAGTGAACCCAACTTGTGACAGCAAGCAAATCACAAAAGCCCGCGTTTGTGAATCCATCAAGTTTACGTCTGCAAATATCCAGGAAAAAATCTAATCAAATCGAGTCAGAACTACCATAAAACAAAATCAAATTAAGTTTGGAAAAGGAAGGAAATAATATCAGAAGAATTACAAATCACAATCAAGATCAATCAAATCCGCACAAATCAAATTGTATCACAAAAATCGCGATCCAATCTCAGAAAAATAACACAAATCCACTGTTATCAAAGGCCCAAAAGAGAAATCGAGAAGAGTATAAAAGGGGAACAGATACAACCTGATAAACCCTAGACGAAAATAGCGAAGAACACCAAAAAGCGGCGAGAAGAACGAATCACGAAACCCTAGCGACCGCGAGAGAGAGAGAGAGGAGAAGGGTTTCATCAAAGGTGACCATCAGAGTGCGAATCGAGAGATTGAGGAAGGTCCACCGACGCCGCCTCCATCCACGACGGGCAAACCTTCCCCGGAGGCTCAGTTCGCCATCATCGCCTCCTCAATACATTCATCACCGAGCGAGAACAAACCGTAAGCCGTCATCAGCATATTAACATGTTTTTTTCTGTTTTTTTTTAGCGTGGAGAAGAAGATATGAAGGAAAACATGGCGGAGACAAGAGAAAACGAGAAACGAAACGAGAGAGATGCGCCGCGGGAGGGATTAAGGTTTTGGAAACCCTGATTCTCATTTGTGTTACTTACATCAACCGGGTTGGGTCCGAGAGTGATGACCGGCCCAACCCCTTTTACTTTTCTTTTTTCATTTTTTGTTTTTTTTTATATAATTAATATTATGTTAAAAATGTTTTTTTAAATAAATAAAAGTAAAAATCCTTTTTATAATAATAAACAAAAAAAACTTTTTTTCCTAAATAACTTAAAATCTTTTTTTAAAAAGTAAATAAACAAAATTTAAAACCTTGTAAGATCAAATTTTTCATAATTAAACTAAGCTGTTCTTTTTAACCTTTATATATTAAAACTTTTTCCTTAAATTTAAAAAATTTGAAAACCTTTTCTTATGTCAAAAATAAACAATAAAAATCTCAAAACTTCGCGCTTTCGTTTCACAATCTTTCTGACTATTGTTCGTTTTCGCCCACTAACGTTGTTTTGTTCGTTTTGCAGTGTTTACCGTTATTTATTTTATTTTATTATTGTTCAATTCAAATACTATACTGTAACTGCTCCTCCCATGTAACCTCGCGAACCCTAACAATCGCGCTTTAGTTTCTATCTTTAAGTTTCTGTTTGTATGGCTTACTGTCTGCATTTTCATTCCCGCTTGCATAATTTAAATCTCACACATTCACCAATACTCCTGTCACACTATACACATCCGAAGGTTAGGTATAGCTTTTGGTCGCCGCGCCAATAGTCCTCAACTTCAAACCCCTACAAACTACAAACCCTAATTTTCACAAATGTCTCGCCGCAGACAAAGTTACCATTTTACCCCTAGCTTTAGGTCAAAGAGTCGCCGCACTCATTTTAGGGTTTCCCGCCGCGGAATCCCTAACCTAACCCTAATGCACTTAACAATTTACAACGTAGATATTGGAGTTTCTACACTCCGCGTAAGCGTGTCCCTAAGATACGTTTATTCCCCTTGAGACCTTGACCACAGTCAAGAAGTCTCTAACCTCCCTTTTGAGGGGAACTACGATTACTCTGATTCCACTCCCGTAAGGATACGTAGGCACAAGATGCGATGTCTTGCCGAGTAAACTTAGAATTAACCCCTAGGTCCTTTTTAACTTTTAACCCTTTGTACATATATCTTAAGAATAAATAAAGCAAAAATAGTAAACATCTGAACAAAAGGTTCCCGTAGAGTACTACAGAAGTTTAGGGTGCTAATACCTTCCCTAAATTTAACCAACCCCCGAACCCTAGATCTCCCCGCATTGTGTTTACGATGCAAAAATAGGTTTTTCCTCTTTTGACCTTTTCCTTCGGATAAATCAAAGAGCGGTTGTGAACTGAATTGCGATTCAAACTCATTAATAGTTTGTGATCCTATTTCCACCGCAACACCTTCTAAACCTTCATCCTTTTCCAAACCTTCAACCTCTAATAAACCTTCTTCCTTAGATGCCCTTAGGTAATCATTCTTAGAGGCCTATCTTAAGCCTAAACCTAACCCAAATGTTGCTACTCTTTTATCCAGTTTTGAGACAGAACTGCAGATGTGGTTTTCTGCAGTAAGGGAAAAGTGCCTCACAAGAGTGAATCATCATGATTCTGAAGTCATCTGGACTACCTTCAGAAAGATATTCACCTCTGTATTGTCGCTACTGCGAAAATCGGCGCCGGCTGAACAGAAGAGTCGCCACCGTGCATTATTTATCCCAACGGAGGGAAAGGAAACGCTCAGAGTAAACCTACCGCAAAGACGGGAAAGGAATGGTCATCGCAACCAAATCCTGGATTCGAGAGTCGGTTACGCAAGGGGAAGGTATTAGCACCCCTCACGTCCGTCGTACTCGACGGGATCCACGCTTGTTTGGTTTGTCTAAAGGATGCAAAACAATCTATCTACGGCTGCTAAACCTGAACGGGAAGAAAACTGACTCGATAGAGCGTCGCGCTCCATGCCTACGTATTCTCAAGAGAGAAAGTCAGAGTCATCGTAGTTCGGGAAACTACAGGGAATTGGCTCGCCAAGACTTCGCGTCTTGTGCCTACGTACTTCCACACAGCATGAAAGATCAGAGCTTTCGTAGTTCAGGCTAACTACGGCTAGACAGGGTGTTCTCACCCAGGAGTGAGAGATTGATTGTTTTGAGAGGTATGGGAACCTACGGGAACTAAAACTACGGTCTGGTCTCAAATGCGCAAGGGCAAGAGAAAAGGGTAACGTCAGTCGTCAGCGGGGAAGTCTCGATCGCACAGCAGCGAGAGAACATAAAAGTTAGTTATTAGTGTGCTCGCTAGGATATCGCATCCTATGCCTACATATTCTCGCTCAACACGAGAAATCAGAGCAGCTGTAGTTCAGCCACAGCTAAAACCTGGACCACAGCACAAATCTCCTTTTATTAATATTCTGAAGATTACAACGATTGAGAAATAGGACTAAACTCATAAAAATCTTATCCAACTATCATGGAAATTCTACTGAAAAATACTCCCCTAACAAGTGGACTTTTAATTCTACTTCTAAAAGTGAAACAAATAAACTCTATGTAGAAATTATATCCTAAAAAGAAAATATTAAAATACTATCATTTTTTATATTTTTCACTCCACTATATTCTCCATCTTTTCTATTTTTTCTATTGCATATTTTTCTCTTATATTCTTTTCTTTTTAAAAAACTAAACGAATGAATATAAAGAAAATAAAAACAAAAGGGGTGCAGGTCCAGCCAGGGGTGTGTAACATGCCACGGTTGGGCCTTTTGGTGGGGCCCAAATCAAACAAAAAAAACCAACAGCCAGAAGGGATGTAGCGAAGGAAACGGAGGGGTGCATCGTCCCAAAAACTCGTTGGGCCTAGAGGCCCAATCCAGCCCTCCCTCACTTCTCAGAAGCCAAAAAACCCTAGGTCTTTTACTCTCCTTCTCCCTTTCACTGTTCACACGCCGCCCCCACCTCCCTTCTCCGAACTCTCTCAGAATCAATCTATTTCTCCTCCACGAACTTCACAACCGATCTCATAACATCTTCATTCAAATCTTAAACAAGAAAACCTTCTGAACCTCGTAACCCCCAGTGAAGTAATCAACGACTGCGCAATCCATGGCTTGACAATCTCAGACGAACTTCTCGAAGACACCGAAGGTCCATGTTCTTGACGAAAATCCGGCGATGATAATACTTGCAAAAAAAACTGGAGACGGTGAAGGATGCTTGAAGACGAAGAATCTGGAGATGCGTTGATGTTGGAGTTCTTGAAAGATTTCTGGGAATTGTTACGAAGTTGTTGAAAGTCTTGAATCGGAAGATCTGAAGGTATTGACGAAAGATCTGGAAGAATCTCGAAGTTAGCATTGATGAAGATTGAATGTTTTAACATGAAGATCCATGGAGATCGTGAAAGATTTCCGACGAAGGTTGATACGTGTTCTTTGATGATTAGCGAAGATGAAGTTCTTTGATGATAGTGAAGAACGAGGACACGAAATCTGGAAAAACAACTTCAACGGCTAACCTTGTGAATGTCGAGGAGGATGCATGTGGATCTGGACGGTGATAATTTTCTGGAAGCATGAAGAATCTGATGATTCCTAGGAATTAGTTGAAGATTGTTGATGACGTTGTTCTGGAAATGATATGAACACGATGAAGATTTGAAAAATCTTCATGAATTTCTGGAGATTCTTTTGAAGGTTGACGAAGATGTTATGGAAAAATCTGGAAAGAACGTAATACAGGTGTGATGAACATTCTTGATTTGGATGAAAGATAATGTTTATTGGTGAATCTGAAGAATTGGCGTAGTGGTAATGATTGTTGATGATGAGTTTCAGATGAGGAAAACATGGAGAAGATGAAGATGCGATGGACGAGATGAGGAGTTTCTGGAGATTTTTGGTTATTCCGGTGAGGTTGCGGCGGTCGGAGGGTGGTTACGGTGGCCGGAGTTGGTTGGTTGCGGTGGTTGCATGGCCGGAGGCCATGCATCCGGCGGGGGCTAGGGTGAAGACAGGTGGCTGGAGGGAAGGTACATGGAAGACGCGTGGTGTTTGGAGTTGGAGGAGAGAGAGCCACGTGTGGAGGCTGGTTCTGAGTGGAGGGATAGGTGGCGGATTCTGAGTAATTGCAAATATGATGTGGCCTCCTCCGGATAATACACGTGTGATGCTATTTATATGGACACCTGGAATTTCGTGGACCTGGGCTTTGCATGGATAACTTGGATAAAAAGGCCCAACAAAACTCTGCATAATGGACTGATACATGATAATGGACAAGTAATAGGATTTAAACGTGATTATGAATGGATTAACGAAAAAGATGGTTAATTAATGAAAATGATTATCACCTAATTAACTAACACCTAATTACTATCTAAATCTATTTAAAAACTGTTATTCTATAATAAGAAAATCTATCTAAAAAAGATTAAAATCTGTAGTAAATCTAGTCAATTAACCAAAACCTATTTAACTCTAAGAAAATCTATTTAATTTCTATATCAAAAAAGAAACTAATATCTATAAAAACTATATTTAAAAGATCTATTAAATTCTATATTAATCTAAAACCCTATTAAAAAATAAAAAGAAATCTATTTATTAAAATTCTAAAATTCTATTTAAACTCTATTAAAACTATTAAGAAAACTATTTAAATTCTAGAAAATCTATATTAAAAGCTATAAATCCTATGTTAATTTCTATTAACCCTCTAGATTAATCTCTATAAAACCTATATCAATTTCTTTTTAAAATCTAAAAAAGGCTATTAAATCCCTAAAAAATGCAAACAAAGGCAAACAACCAAAATAAACGAGAGCGTGAGACCAGATCGAAGCAAGCAGTAAACCCCGACCCCAAGAACCTCCAAAATCACTGCGTAAGCTGAAAACACCCAGGAAGCGCATGACTTCTCAAGATAACCTCCGATTATCCGAACCGGTCTGAAATACCCGAAATGTGAAAACAGGGTTGTAATCCCGATAAAATCAGTATGAATGAGAAAATGCACTGTATGTGATATGCGAATGCGAATGCAAAAAATGCGTCGAACCATAAACCAGATATGGGACCCGGTTGGTCAAATTTTAGGGTGCAACATGTATCTATGATGCTTCAAGATGTTTGCTCTTCAGATGCACAGGAGAGAGTTGCTGAATTTATGGAACGTGCATAACTCTGTGTCAGAAACACTCCCACTATGTATCTGGAAAACACACCTGCAAAGGTTGTGTCTTCTTCATCTAAAGAAACTATTATTGTACTTCAAACTAGAGAATATTCTTAGACTAAAGAATTTATCCCAGATGCTCTGGTTACTGAAGAAACTCGTGTCTCTGATCAGCCTTCTATTCTGATCTTAGAGAATGCATCTGATTCAGCGGTTTTGGAGAATGCATATGCTTCAGTGGTTGTTCTAGTTTCAAAAAATTTGGAGAACGACTCTGAAGATGTGAAAGATTCTGAGGATGTGAAAGACTCTGAAGTTGAGAAAGAATATGAAGACGTGAAAGAAAAGCTTGCTCAACAAGAGGCTGCCACTAGTGAAATTAAGGCCTGGATGGTAAAGCAAGAATAGACTACAGAAGAAATCAAGGACTGGATGGATAAGCAAGAAGAATAAACATCTGAGATCAAGACTTGGATGGCAAAGCAAGAAAAGTCAACTTCTGAGATAACTGATCTTCTGAAGATTTTAGCATCTTGTTCTACTTAATTGTCTTGTTTGTGCACTTCTGTGATAATTGTTTGTTTTTGGCTATTTTCTGAGCTTATCAATATATATGTGATTGTTCCTTCTGTTTTATATCTTATATTTGTTTTCTTACTCTGAAATTTTTGTCTTAAATGATTTTTTTTAAATCACTTTTTGATATGACAAAAAGGCGGAGAAAATTGAAATTTTTATAGTTCACATAAACAGATACTAAATGGCAACTCAGACATTTTAAAATATAACTAATCATATATTCAGTGTTTCAGAGCTATAACTAGTCATCTGACAATATTCAATAGAAGTAACTCTGAACAATCTCCGGAAAGAATACAAGTGCTAAAAGGGAAGTATTTATTTTTTCTAGCAGTATTCATTTCAGGGGGAGATTCATACTCTCAGGGGGAGATATATATTTTTGTTTGTCTTTGAACAAAATTTCTTATAGTTTTTGTCATCATCAAAAAGGGGGAGATTGTTAGAACACAGATTGGTTCTTAATATATCTCAATGTTTTGATGATAACATTAATGAAATTTTGTATGGAGAAAATATATACTCTAATTTTGTTCAAGTGTCTTTTGTTTCAGATATCAAATAAATATCCCTCTGAAGACAAAAAGAACTCCTCTGAACATTATAACGCTAAGCTATGAGCGTAGAAGTGCAGCTCCAGAAGACTCTGAGGCGCTACCTACAGAAGACTCTGAGCGCAGAGTATAAAGATTCAGTATATTCAGAAGACTCTGTGAGAACTAAACGCTGCAAGTACAAAGGCTCTGAGAATCAAGTCAACTCTGATCAAACATTCACACTAAGCACTTTACTGCATAACTCTAGATAGAGTGACTCTGATAAAGAAGAACTAGGAACAACATCAGAGGATCTGATGCAAGTATTACTTTCATATTTGTTCATTTGAATAAATGTTGTTCAAAGAAAGATTCGTTGCCAAACCCAATGTCTACCAACAACACTATTCCTTATTCGTGTTTGGCATAGGAATTCAGACAAAAAGGATGTCTCTGAACATTCCTATTCTGTGAAGGAAAAGTCAAAGAAGACAAAAGGCAATAGTTGCACGTTCTTTGACAAATGGATGTGAAGTCTATTTAAGCAAGTCTTCAACATCATTTCAACATTGACGGAATACAAACAATCAAAGAACATTATTCAAACAACTTTCAACAACAAACATACTTGTTTCATTTGTTCTTCATTTTGTGTAAAAATCACTGTTGTGGTTATAGCTTTTTAGAAGCACTTAAACACTTTGTATTTCATTCTTGTAAAAGTTTCTCGAGAGACCAAGTTGTGGTCAACATTCTTAAGAAGACTAAGACAGTTTGTCTTAGAGGTATCACTGTAATCTGTTTTTGATTAATGGATTAAGTCCTTGTTTGAGAAAGGAAAAATCACCTTGGCCGGGTGGACTGGAGTAGTTTGAGTTCAAACGAACTAGGATAAATTTACTTGTTATTTTCTATTGTCATAGTTGTTTTTTGAAACCCTTATTTAACCCCCCCCCCCTTCTAAGTGTTTTCCTATCTTCAAGTTGAAGTATTTTAAACGGATGAGGATTACTTGAAGCTTAAGAAAGGCTCCTCGGGTCCAAGTAATCCAGAAAGTGAGTCAAAGGCTTGACTCTCTCTCTTTTTCATCTTATATTAAGAAATAGTTTTGATATACTTAATATGGCTTATGAATGACGATTACTCGAGGCTTAAGAAAGGCTTCTCGGGCCCAAGTAATCAGGAGAGTGAGTCAAAGGCTTGACTCTCTCTTTTTTTCATCTAAGCGTTTAGGAAAATAAGTTTTGAGTTTGTTTCGCAATGTATATCTTTTAAAGAAGACAATTGTTTGGACTTAAGAAAGGCTCCTCGGGCCCAAACAATCGAGAAGAGAAATCAAAGGCTCGATTCCAACTCCCTTTTCATCATTATCGAAATTGTGTTTGAACTTGATTAAGTATATTAATTTGATTTTGAAGAAAATACTTCATGTGAATCGAGGTTTGAATTTATGTGTGAAACTAAAGCGATTGAACTAGAGGATAGGAGATCCTAAAGATATAGGGTAAGGTCGATGGCGAGGCATAGGCACTCGGCTTACAAGGGTGAAAGTGGCTCGACGTTGGATCGAGAAATTATTTTTATCTTGAATGGGTATGTAAGGACTCATATAAAAAAATCATGCGACCACGATAAATAAATGAAAGTTACACAATTTAAATTGAACTATCAAACACCAAAAATACTAAATAAGAAATAAATGAAAATAAAGAAATTAATGAAATTATTAATTAATATTAAATAATTATATTTAACATGATTAATAAAATCATATATATGCGCTTTTCTACCAATTATACTAAAAAATTAATTATTTAGTTACTTACAAATATATTTGACGTAATCAATAAATTATTTTTTTACATATACATATTTCTAAAAATTAAATAATATAATTAATTTAACATAAACTTAATGTAATTAACAAAATATATTTTTATACATATGTTTTTCTATAAAATAAATAACATAATAAATTGAATATGAATTTAATGTAATTAACAAAATATATTTTATGTACATGTTTTTCTATAAAAATAGTAATAATATTAATTGAATATGAATTTAATATAATTAACAAAATATATTTTATGTACATGTTTTTCTATAAAAATGATAACAATATTAATAAAAAAGGAAAAAAAACAAAATGGGCTAAAAAAAAAGGAAACTGGGGGTGCATTCAGCATAGCCCCAGGCCCAAAACGAGGGCCCAATTAGATGGGGGGATGGTCCATCGTGGACCTTCAACTAATCTGGATCATCCGATCCATCCTGGACAGTGAATCCCAAGGCCATGCTCATAAGGGCGCATGGTAGGGGAAAAGAGGAAGCACACGGGATCAAGATTGGATCCTGATGATACACCACGATGATGACACGTGTCATCATCCGAATCCCAAACGCCCATGCACGGCGACACGTGGACGAAGGGCATATCAAAAGAGGAAAAAACAAAAATCAAATGCATAACCTCCTTTCACGTCTTTCCTCCTTCCCAACTCTATTCTGTGAGACTCACTCTCCCTCTCACGGAATCCCCCACCGGAAACTGAAGATGGTTGGAGAAGAAGGTGGCGCGAGGCGGCCGCCGCCGTTTTCTCCGATGAGAACTCACCCAAATCCAAAACAAATAACACAAACCCCCCTAGAATCTTACCCTCTATCCGAATCCAAAGACGAATAACGAGCATGGAAGAAAAAACCAACGAGGATCTATGAATGACGAAGAAATTAAGAGTGAAAAAAAACTCACCCTTGAAGATCCAATATCAAATAAGTTCTTCTCGCGTTTCTTATTTTTATCTTCTTTTTAGTATGAACGTTAGAAACTCCTTAGAAATTTTCTATTCAACCGTCCCCCCTTCATGAACAGCGTTCCTTCCTTTTTATATTGTCAAAAAAATTAGGTTTTTTAGTCTTTGAAACAAAATGGGAGAACATTTTTTTGGGCATGTCTGTTAATCCTTTTTTTTATTTTCAAAAAACATTTTTTCATTTTTGATGAATATCCTTTTTGCTCTTGTTTTGCAGGTCTGTTGGTATGTACGTTTGGTGCATGGCCTTTGTTTGCAGTGTGTGAACATTTTTGGTTCAGCTAGTAGTATGTGAATTGGTTAGTATTGGTAGAACGGGCTGAGATTTGTACAGGCTGCAACAGGTTTTTGTCTTATGGTGCTGCAATTGTATGAACCATACGTCCTTTTTTTTGCAGGCTGTGCATTAGGAAAAGCAGGACGGTGTTAGTTGGACCTTGCATAGCGTTGGTAGCTGCAGTTTTGTTGGGATTGTACGAAGGTTTTAATGGTTTGGAGCAGTGTATGGTATGGTGCCTATGGTTTAAGGTGGAAATATATTCTTAACTTGTAATTGGCTTGTTTTTTTTGGTGGTACATACTGCATCTGTCTGGTGTGGTTTTCACTGAAATTTGCTGTTTGGAGTATAGCAGCGTGTTGTTGTTGCGTTTGTTATGCATGCTGCAGAGAGTGGTAGCATTTATTTGGAGTGGGACCACTAAGTGGATTGAAAATTGGTTTGTTGGCTATTGTATATCATGCATGAATCCTGTGTGGGATGTTCCAAGTTCAATTTATTTGTATTTGGGTGATGGGACTTATAATTATCTCAGTTTTATAAGGCAATGTGATTTCCTTTATTTTCCTTTGAACATTAGTGTAAATCATATGTGAAGATGTGCTTTTCATTGTAACATGATGGACAAAGAAAATGACTTTGGGCCTTTGAATTTGTAACTTGGATCTTGTATTTGAGACTTTGAATAAAATTTTCATGAATTTGACTCTTGGTCTTTAATTAGAGACTTTAAAAATGTTTTCTTGAATATTAAGACAAAATAGAATTTGAAACTAGAGTGAAATTTTGAATTTGACATGACCTTGAATGGAATAAAATTTGAACTCAATAAGTGAATATGAATCAAAATTTGGGAAAGAAATTTGAAATGGAAATGAATTTGATTAGGAATGAATATGACTTGAAAATTGAACGCGGAAATAGAATTGAATTGAATCGAAAATTGGAAAGAAACTTGAAAGGGATAGAATTTGAAAATTGAAATGGAATTGAATTGGGTGAAATTGGAATTAAAACTTAAATTGGATAGAAATTTAAAGTGGAAATGAATTTGAATCTTGAATTTGTATTTGAGACTTTGGATAAAATTTTCAATTTATACCAAACCAAAAATCAATTCCCAAAAGTGAGACACCATAACTACATTGAAACCTTTAATCAATTTCACCATATCCTGATTCTATCTTGAAATAGTCTTGACTTTTGAAAGCTTGAATCATGCTATGCAAAAAACATGAACCACATAATCAGGACTTATAAATGAATCGAAATATTGACCAAATGTCTCGACTTTTAATGACTCTACCATTGGATGTCATCAGATAAACCTTTTCCCTGGCACAAACCCTAATCTGGATCATTTGATGGTTTTCAGACATAAATTACTTGAATGTGACATTTCTTTGCTTCTTCATTATCCATAACACAGATGACTTGAAATATGAACTGTGTTTCTACTGCACCAAAATCCTAATTGAAAGTGAACTGAACTATGATGATTCTTCAACCATGAAGCATCATCTTTCCCATAGCCTAATAACCTGATACTGAATCAAATAATTTGTTTGACAAATGGTAGGTCAAACTTCCACTGAATTTGAAACAACATTGCACACACACTTGACTTGATAACCTTGCCTGATCCTTGATTTAATCTTGTAATGCATGAGCTTAGGCGTCAAGAGGATACAAATTCTATATGCACAATGGTAGATGACATGAATAGTATATATGATACTCAGATGATGAAAATGTTATGATATGTATAGTTGGCAATTCAGGGTCAAAATTAGGGTGTAACAGTTGCCTCTAGTTAAATATCTTCAACCAGAGAGTATGAAGAAAGTAATTCTTCATATGATCGTAGTGGGAGATAGTTAAATATCAAGAAGACCCGAATTTTGATCCTGAATGCATACGACATGTTATGCTTATGAACAAAAGGGAAAATATGCAATTCTAACATGCAATGAACTATATCATGATGAAGATGATGGGATGATAAATGCAAAAATGCTGACAAGGAAAGAAAACACACGGGGATAGAGTCAACATAACAAGTAGCGCACTCGCTGGGGATGACCAAACACCCGGGAAAAGAAACAACTAGGAAATCTATAAAAAACGATTGGTCAACAGGTTCAGGCATGACCAGCTGACACACTAGGGTAACAATAAAGCCGGATCCTAAATCAACAGGATCACGCAGGCAAATGCTGGAGTTCTCAAACATCCAAGTTTCTGGAAATTCCTTAAACGAAGAGATCAGACGGGGATCTTCAGGAAACATCAGGAAAGATACAGGGTATTAAACTCTTCTGTATGCCAAAATAATTGGACTTTACTTGGAGACGCCTTTTAGATAAGCTTCTCAAAAGAGATAGCCACTTATCACTGTAAAAGGACTTACGTATCACCAAGAGAGGATAAGCTTCTCGAAAGATATTGCCACTTATCGTTGAAGATGGATAAGCTTCTCGAAAGAGATGCCACTTATCGAAAAAGAAGGATATGCTTCTCGAAAGAGATGCCACTTATCATTGAGGGAAATAAAGGAAAAAAGCTTCTCACGGGAGATGGCCACTTGTTCGAAGACAAAAGATAAGCTTCTCGAAGAGATAAACATTTATCATAAAAGGGGATAAGCTTCTCGAAAGAGATTGCCACTTATCATTGAAAAAATAAGGAAACAAGCTTCTCCCAGGAGATGGCCACTTGTTCGAAGACAAGAGATAAGCTTCTCGAAGAGATAGCCACTTATCATAAAAGGGGATAAGCTTCTCGAAAGAGATTGCCACTTATCATTGAAAAAATAAGGAAACAAGCTTCTCCCAGTAGATGGCAACTTGTTCGAAGATAAGAGATAAGCTTCTCGAAGAGATAGCGACTTATCATAAAAGGGGATAAGCTTCTCTAATGAGATTGCCAGTTATCATTGAAAAAATAAGGAAACAAGCTTCTCACGGGAGATGGCCACTTGTTAACAAAAAGGGATAAGCTTCTCAAATAGATTGCCACTTATCGAAAAGAAGGATAAGCTTCTCAAAAGAGATGCCACTTATCATTGAGGAAAATAAAGGAAACAAGCTTCTCACGGGAGATGGCCACTTGTTCGAAGACAAGAGATAAGCTTCTCGAAGAGATAGCCACTTATCATAAAAGGGGATAAGCTTCTCGAAAGAGATTGCCACTTATCGTTGGGAAAAAAAATAAGGAAACAAGCTTCTCACGGGAGATGGCCACTTGTTAACAAAAAGGGATAAGCTTCTCAAAAGAGATTTCCACTTATCGAAAAGAAGGATAAGCTTCTCTAAAGAGATGCCACTTATTGAAAGATGATAAGCTTCTCAAAGGAGATTGCCACTTATCGAAAAAGAAGGATAAGCTTCTCGAAAGAGATGCCACTTGTCATTGAGGAAAATAAAGGAAACAAGCTTCTCACGGGAGGAAAATAAAGGAAACAAGCTTCTCACGGGAGATGGCCACTTGTTCGAAGGAAAGAGACAAACTTCTCGAAGAGATAGCCACTTATCATAAAAGCGAAAAACGGATAAGCTTCTCGAAAGAGACTGCCACTTATCGTCAAAGGATAAAAGGAAACAAGATTCTCGAAGGAGATTGCCACTTGTTAACAAAAACAGATAGACTTCTCAAAAGAGGTAGCCACTTATCTGACAAAAGGATAAGCTTCTCGAAATAGACTTCCACTTATCCGCAATGGGGATTTGTAAAAGATTCTCGCTGCAAGATATAATGCGAAATAAATGCACGTTTAGACTAGGTTCGGCGACCTAACCAAAGCAACACTTGCTAGGGACCAAAGTTTAATCTAGGAACAAGCTAGAAAGAAACGGTCAAAAAAGACTCCAACCATTGAGGAATGAACTCGAATGAGGGTTTATCTTATCCAAACATGGAGAAGATAACCGAAACAACCGTCATCCACAAGGATCGAACTCAGTGGGGAATTTAGAAATGATGCGCACTTTATGCCTAAAGCTGACAACTCTACATGGAAAGAGACAACAAACCCAACCACTTGAGGAATAGACATCAAAGTGAAATGAAACAAGTAGATACAAAAACGGTAGAAAAACGCTCGGATGCCATGCATACGCATGAATACATGCAAAGAGGACTCTATGTTATGGTGGAATGTGAGACAGACTCCGGGGATTGTTGAGATGACTACCAATGAGGTTTTCTGGGGATTGCAAGATGTAAGGTAGACTGAATCACTGGTGGTATTTGAGGAAAAACAAAAAATGGTTAGTTCTAGTTTCTCACGGAACGAACTAAAGATTGATTGACAATTTGTAATGAAAAGGTATGC
Source organism: Lathyrus sativus (assembly GCA_963859935.3). Classification (NCBI taxonomy): domain Eukaryota; kingdom Viridiplantae; phylum Streptophyta; class Magnoliopsida; order Fabales; family Fabaceae; genus Lathyrus; species Lathyrus sativus. The sequence continues at coordinate 168,499,235 of OZ012737.1, forward strand.
TCTGGATTCGCACGGAGCAAAAAGATAACTGACTGCAATAACAGACAAGACTCTGGATTTGCACAGAGTAAAAAATGCAAAGACTCTGGATTCGCATAGAGTGATGCAAAATCAAATGGGCTATAGTTCTACTTAGAATAGCACATATGATAGGTAGGGTTTCTCCCATAACCAAGAAAAGAGTTCTGGGTTCGCACAGAACAAACAAAGGACTTAGGATTCGCACAGAGCACAACAGAGAGATGGGTTAATGCTTCTCGCATAACCATAAACATATAAGTTCTGGAAGAGCCATAAGGAACGACATAGAGGATTTGGGTGTAAAGGTGACCATCTTGTTTTCCTCAACACCTGGAGGTGTATCTCAAATACAAATGAAAGGATGTTCTGAACATGTTCTTCTGATATGTCAAATTTCATCAGAAATCTTATTGGAAAATGGTAGAGCCAGGTCTTCATTGAGGACCATTCCAGAAATGTTCCACAAATATCTGGTGATTTCTAGGGAAAAGATCAACTTCCCTTTTAGTTATGTTAGTTGTCAAAGAATTTATATGTCTCAACATGTTGTTATACCTCAATTTCAAAATTATATAATTAAAAATAAGTGGCACTTGCAAAAGAAAGAAAACGCAATGAAAAGAAAATGCAAACTTCATTGAAAATATGGTAGCGCATGAAAAAACACGGCTCCACATGGGATATTACAAGAGAAACAAACAAATTAAAATGGCAATAGGAAAGGCTTAAATTGAATCTCGATCAATGCTACTTCCTCTACAACTAAGAGATCCCTAGAACTTCGCTTCTGAAGAGAACAAACAGGTCGACTTTCGTGCCCCTGTTCCTTTGTGCTGATCAGATTTACTCAACATTGTATTAGCCTTTTATTTATCCCTAATTATTTCCTGAATCGCCCTCTCGGGTTTTGAATCCACCGGGATGCCCTTTTTTGCCTAAGTTTCCCTTTTGGGTTTTCAACTTAGCGACTTTATTTTTTCTAGCATAATACATACGAACTGCATCAGAGTTTATTGTCTTATGGAACTCCTCGCCATCCATTGTTGCAAGAATTAAAGCTCCACCAAAGAAGACTTTCTTAACAACGAATGGACCTTCATAATTCAGAGACCATTTTCCTTGTAAATCCTTGTGAACAGGGAAAATCTTCTTGAGCACGAGATCTCCTTCCTTATATTCTCGAAGACGGACTTTCTTGTTGAATGCCTTCTTGAGGCACTTCTGATATAGCTGGCCATGACATAAAGCGGCTAGGCGCTTCTCTTCAATAAGATTCAACTCATCAAAATGGTTTTGAATCCATTCAGCCTCTTCGAGTTTAATTTCCATTAATATTCTCATCGACGGGGTTTCTACCTCGACCGGGAGAACTGCTTCCATTCCATATACTAGGGAAAAGGGGGTTGCCCCTGTTGAAGTGCAGACAGTCGTTCGATATCTGTGCAAAGTAAAAGGTAGCATCTCATGCCAATCTTTATAAGTTACCACCATCTTTTGCAAGATCTTCTTAATGTTTTTAGTCGCAGCTTCAACGGCTCCATTCATCTTTGGGCGGTATGGTGAAGAGTTATGGTGCTCTATCTTGAAACTTTCGCATAACTCTTTCATAACTTTGTTGTTCAAATTTGACCCATTATCTGTGATTATTTTGCTTGGAATTCGATATCGACAGATAATATCCTTCTTGAGAAAGCGCACAACCACTTCTCTGGTCACATTGGCATAGGAAGCAGCCTCTACCCATTTTGTGAAGTAATCAATGGTGACTAGGATGAAATGATGACCATTAGAAGCTTTTGGTTCGATGGCGCCAATCATGTCGATACCCCATATCGAGAATAGCCATGGGGAAGTCAAAACATTCAGAGGAGTGGGCGGCACATGAACTTTATCAGAGTAGATTTGACATTTATGATAAGTTTTGGCATAACGAAAGCAATTAGCTTCCATTGTCAACCAGTAATACCTAGCCCTCAGGATATTTTTAGCCATGGCATGCCCATTAGCATGTGTTCCAAAAGACCCTTCATGTATTTCCTTGATCAACATGTCAGCTTCATTTCTATCCACACACCTGAGTAACACCATGTAATGGTTTCTTTTGTATAGAACACCGTTGCTCAAAAAGAAATTGGACGCTAGTTTTCTCAGAGTCCTATTGTCTATGGCCGAAGCATTTCTTGGATACTCTTGGCGTTATAGAAAACACTTGATATCATGAAACCATGGTTTGCCATCAGATTCTGCCTCAACTGTATGACATCAAGCTGGTTCAATCTTCCGCCTTATAACAATAAGTGGAGCTTCATTATGGAATCTGACTTGGTACATGGCAGCTAGTGTAGCCAGAGCATCAACCACTCGATATTCTGCTCTTGGGATGTGATGGAATTTTATGGTATCAAAATACTTTATCATCTCTTTGACATAAGCATGATACGGGATCAACTTCGTGTCACGGGTTTCGTAATCTCCCTTGATTTGGTAGATCACCAAGGCTGAGTCTCCGTACACCTCAAGATTCTTGATACGAAGATCAATTGCGGCTTCGAGACCAAGGATACAGGCTTCATACTCGGCCATGTTGTTCGTACACGCGAAACACAACCTTGCAATAAAAGGGGTGAAGTTACCATAAGGAGAGACCAAAATAGCTCCAATGCCATGTCCTTTGGAATTTGAAGCACCGTCAAATGCAAGTTGCCAAATTGGCCCAGGTTCAGGTCCTTCGTCAGGGTCTGGGTCTTCACAATCCTTTATTGCCATGATATCTTCACCAGGAAAATCAAACCTTAAGGGTTGGTAATCCTCCAACGGATGATGCGCCAAATATTCTACCAATACACTTCCTTTAATTGCCTTTTGGATGACGTACTATATATCGTACTCAGATAACAACATCTGCCAACGAGCCAATCTTCCATTTAGAGCAGGTTTCTCAAAGATGAACTTTATGGGATCCATCTTGGAAATCAACAATGTGGTATGGCAAATTAGGTACTGCCTTAAACGTCGGGCGACCCATGCTAGAGTGTCACACCCTCATTTTCGCCTTTAGCCTTTATACCCTACATTCGCCATATCATACATCATTTTATTGCATATCGAGCATGTGGGTACGGATTGGTTCGATTTGTCATTTCCCATTTCAAATGACATAACTCGTCTATCTTGGACTACATGGAAGAAAAAGGTTCATCACCTAAGGTTTGATCTAAATTGGGAGGATTGCTCATGTGGATTTCTTCAAGAAGAAGTTACTTGACAATATATTAGGATATTCAAAATATATTCCTAATGAACATGAAATTCAAGGACAAATTCAAGATTGTTCCATCCAATTTTGTTTGATGGTTCTAGGGGAATCCATCATGAATTCATGAATTAGAGGCAAGAATATTACCAAGAGAAATTTCAATGACATTACAAGAATGTCATTTTTTGCAAGATTTCCAACTCTAAGTAATGTTTAGAAATTAATTTATTTCTAATCTTCATTCAAGTCTCTAATCAAATTCATGTTATGGTAATTCCACACCAAGTCCACATTATGCTTACAAACATCCCAAGAAATATGCAAGAATTAAATCAAGATTGGAATGTTTTAAGACCAAGATTATGCATGTTTAATCATGGCAAAACAGTCCCATGCAAGAGGTGACAAGTTGCCTCATGTCACAAAATATGCATGTCACAAGACCAAGGAAATGAACCCACAATGATGCATTTATATACTAAATATCAGATTTTTCAAAATGCTGTCAAAAGGGTAGAAGCATTGACCACAAGAGCTGTCAAGACACAAGCCAACAAAAGGGGTGCAAGATACAAAGTGCAGTAGAAAAAAGACAACAATGTAGAGGGTTGTAGAAAAAGACAGCATGAGAAAGTAGTGCAAAAAAATGCAGCATAGCCATATACATGGAAATGGAAAGAAAGAGAGTGACATGAGAAAAGGTGGTAAGAAACATTACCCCATGAAAAAATCTGATGTTTGGGGAGAAGGGAAAACCCTAGAGGGGAGAGATGAGAAGGCAAGGGGCTGTAAACAAAAGGAGGGACTCTTCATTCATTTCAACATTCTACACACATTGTAAACCAGAAAAATAGAGAGAGCAAGAGAAACCTTAAAAACCAGAAAAATAGAAAGGAGTAAAAACCAGAAAAAAGAGAGTGATATAGAAGCATAAGAGGACTATTGAGGAACATAATCTTCATAACATAGAGTGAAGAGTGGAGAGCACTTCCAACAAAAATCAGTGGAGGACTTGCAAGAAAGATAGAAAGCTCTTGGGTATCCATTTCAAACCTTTCTCTCTTTACTTTTTGCTTTTATATTCATTTTACCTCCTCTTTTATATGTTGTTGTACTAAGTATACCATGTAAGATTCTAAGGGGACCCAAAAAACCATTTTTGAGAACCAATAAAAAGGAAGAAAATCACAAAAGACAGCAAAAAAAAAACAGCAAATACTGTATTTTTCGCTTCAGGTCGCGGCGCGACCCATGTTTGCGGCGCGAACTGTCAAAAACAGAATGAAAACTTTTCACCCTTCGCGGCGCGAACATGCAAAAAACAGAATGTTCACTTTTCTCAGTTCGCGGCGCGAACTGATCAGTTTGTTTATGCTTCGTGCCGTTTTTTTTTGCATGGCTCGATTTTTTTAGCCGACTAACCCATATGTTTGTATGGTTTTAGTGTGAATATTGCTATTGTCTTTGTTGACTTTTGATTCCATAACCATTTTCAAAAACAAACTCTCGATTTTATCGAGCCATTTTCGACCATGTAAGTCGGCCGCCTTGTGCGTCCGCCATCGACCTTGTTCGTGTCACCTCAAATACTTTTTGCAAACAATAAATCTTGATCCAACATCAAGTGATCCTTTTTCTTATAAACAACCCAAAACACAATAAAATATATGATTAGAATTAGGCACCATGAACTTTAAAGTGGTGGAGAAGGAATGAGAATGGAGTCCTCCTACACTCGTTCCGAATGTTTTGGATACGAGGCGCTCGACTTGGTTATTCGAAACATTCATTTCTATCCAAAGTCTCTTGTGTATAATCCTAATCAAGAACAATTTCTCTTAAGAAACTTAAAAAATAACATCAACTCATCAAACCTATTTTCGCCTTAGGGCTTCAATCAAAACCCCTTTTTCAAGGTATAAAACCAACCAACAAACAACAATTTCACAAGCCTCCGAACTACGGAGCTCTGATTCTTCACTTCTTTTAAGTGAGGATACGTAGGCACAAGGGCCACAATCCTTGGCGAGCATTAAAATAAATAAACCAACCCCTCTTTCCTTAAGCAAGCAAACTCTTAATAAAAACACCCATTCACACGAAATAACCTAGGAGGTTCCCATCGAGTACGATGGATGCGAGGGGGTGCTAATACCTTCCCCTTGCATAACCGACTCCCGAACCCTAAAACTTGGTTGCGATGACCATGCTCTTTTCCCAAAGGTTTTATCGCTATTTCCCTTTCCCTCCTTGGGATAAATAAAATCCGGTGGCGACTCTGTGTCTTTTTTCGCATAGCGACATAGAGCACAACAAGTCTTTTCCACAGCCGAATATCTTGATTCGTAATCAGTAAACTTTTTGCTTAGGTAGTAAATCGCATACTCTTTTCGACCAGATTCATCTTGTTGCCGTAGTACGCAACCCATCAAATCTTCTAACACAGTCAAGTACATGATGAGCGGTTTCCCAGGCACGGGTGGGACCAAGATGGGAGGCTCTTGTAGGTAACACTTTATCTTTTCAAAAGCCTTTTGAAAATTGGCATCCCACTGGACAACTTGATTCTTTCTCAGTAGCTTGAATATAGGCTCACACGTAGTAGTCATATGAGAGATGAACCTGGAGATATAATTCAGTCTCCCCAAGAATCCTCTCACTTCTTTCTCTGTACGTGGAGAAGGCATTTCTTGAATAACCCTAAATTTATCAGGGTCTACTTCAATTCCCCGCTGGCTAACAATAAATCCAAGCAATTTCCCTGACCGGACACTGAATCTACACTTAGTAGGGTTTAGGTGCAATCTGAACTTTCTCAGCCGTTCAAATAGTTTTCGCAGATGTTCTATATGATCTTCTTCACTTTGTGATTTGGCTATCATATCGTCAACATATACTTTGATTTCCTTATGCATCATGTCGTGGAAGAGTATGACCATTGCTCGTCGATAGGTTGCCCCAGCGTTTTTCGACCCAAAAGGTATTACCTTGTAGCAGTACGTTCCCCATGGTGTAATAAACATGGTTTTCTCCATATCCTCAGGCGCCATCTTGATTTGATTGTAACCGGAGAAACCATCCATGAAGGAGAAAATGGAAAACTTAGCAGTGTTGTCCATTAGTGTATCAATATGCGAAAGAGGAAAGTCGTACTTTGGACTGGCTCTATTCAAATCTTTGTAATCCACACGCATTATCACTTTTCCATCCTTTTTGGGGACGAGAACAATACTAACAACCCATTGGGGGTATTTGGACACTGCTAGGAAACCTGCGTCAAATTGCTTCTTGACTTCTTCTTGAATCTTGATGGACATATCAGGCCTTGTTCTTCTTAACTTTTTCTTTATTGGAGGGCATTCTGGATGAAGCGGTAGTTGATGTTTGATAATATCCGTATCCAAACCCGGCATATCTTGGTACGACCAAGCGACACATCAACATATTCATGCAAAAGCTTGACCAAACTTTCCTTGATGTCGTCTTCCAGAACAGTACCAATCTTCACCTCTTTCTTTGCCTTTTCTGTTCCCAGGTTGACGACCTCCATGGGCTCTTGATAAGGCTAAATGGCTCTATCCTCGTGCTCTAGCAATCTTGCTAGTTCCTCAAGAAGATCACACTCTTCTTCACACTCCTCTTTCGCTTGATTCACAAGGGTCTCAAAGTCAAGAGGGATGGTAACATTATCAAGTTCAACGGGTTCATTGATTATTCTGCATGATTTTAAATGTTGATTTATAGAAAAAAATGGAAAGTAAATGCAAGAAAACAAAATGCTTTTTGTGGCTTTGAAAAGGTTGCCATTTCCTTAAAAACGAAAACAAAAGAAAGAAATGAAAAACAAAATGCTTTTTATTAATGATGATAATCATTTGAAACGAAGGGGGCCCTACAAATGATCCTTAAGCCTTGGGCAGAGCAAAAGGATTTTGAGAAAATGAAAATAAATTACTCCAACAATGAAAAAACTTCAGGTTGGTCAATCAATTCCCAGTTATTCAACTCAGCGGTACTGTGGTACACCAGACACGGTGTTGTTGAATCAATTGTGTCGTCTTCTACAGCGGCTACTTCCTTGTCGTGGATAAATCAGGCACTGTGGAACACTTCTTGAAAAATCTTCACTTTTACCCCAGACGAACCTTGGGCACTTCCCTTCATCTGAGACTCGTATCCCAGCCCAAAACGGTTATTCTTCTCGGGAACGTGAATCACTTGACCCTAACCTTCAGGACTGCCCCTCTCGAACATTACCTTTGCACCCTTTAAAGAAGCAAACGATGGATCTACCGCCATATCCTGCTCTTTTACTTCCCAAAATTCAGCATTTGCGATCTCCAAGGCTTGAAAAGAAGTTTCAAATGTGCCTTCGTCTGCTTCAACATATCTGAATGATGACAGGTGACTGATTAACAAATCCTCTTCGCCAGACACTGTGATAAGCTTTCCATTTACCACAAACTTCATTTTCTGGTGAAGTGTGGATGTTACTGCGCCAGCAACATGAATCCATGACCTTCCCAGCAAACAACTATATGTTGGGTTAATATCCATGATATGAAAAGTCATCTTGAAAACATGCAGGCCTACTAGTATGGGCAGGTCCACTTCGATCACAGCCCTGCGAGAGCCATCAAACGCCTTCACAATCATCATACTAGGCTTCATCACCGCCTCTGTATACGAGAGTTTGGCCAAAATGGACTTTGGCATGACATTTAGTGATGAACCCGTATCCACCAGCACTCGAGCTAAGACATCGTCCAAACACTTCACAGATATATGCAAAGCTCTGTTATGATTTCTTCCTTCCACGGGCAGCTCTCCATCATGAAAGCTCAGGGAGTGGCAAGCAGTAATGTTAGATACAATTCCATTGAATTGATCTACAGTGATCCCTTGTAACACATGCGCCTGTATGAGCACTTTCAGCAAGGCCTTCCTATGAGCTTCTGAGTGGAACAACAATGAAAGCATATAAATTCTCGAAGGGGTTTGGTGAAGCTGGTCCACCACCTTATAATCACTTCTTTTAATCAATTTTAAGAATTTCTCCGCCTCCTGTGGTGATATCGTCTCATCAAGCATTTCCAGCCTTTTAAGGGCTTGTGGAACTTCAACAATCTTTCCTCAGACAATCTCTTCAATAGCTTCTAGAGGTGGCGTAGGCCCAAAGACACGACCACTACGCGTCATCCTGCTTGCTTCAGCGATATTGGATATGTCTGGTATAGAGAATCCCAATGACGTGCTTCCTACCATTTTCTCATAATAGGCAGGTGGTATAGTGTCCATAAACAATTCAGCAGCTCTTTTTCAGCTAATGGTAGTTCAACCTGAGAGGCCAGTTCCCTTCACCTCTGTGCATATTCCTTAAATGTTTCTTTATCTTTCTGCGACATGTTCTGTAACTATCTCCTATCAGGTGCCATATCCATATTATATCGGTAGTGCTTGATAAAGGCGTTAGACAGATCTTGGAAATTTTTTATTTTCCCTTGATCGAGACTTAAATGCCATTTGGATGGTGCCCCGCTCAAGCTATCCTGAAAATAATGTATCATCAGCTTGTCATCATTCACATATGCAGCCATCCTACGATAGTACATGATAAGGTGGCTCTTCAGAAAAATATGCCCCTTATACTTATCAAATTCTGGTGTTTTAAACTTGGTTAGAATGACCAAGCCAGGAACCAAACACATCTCTTTGGCAGCAGTCCCAAAAATATCATCACCTTCCACTGCTTGCATTCGTTTCATGAGGTTCTGGTAATTTACTTTCACCTCCCTAAGGTCTTCATCTCTTGCATCATCACTTATAGAGACTGATCCAGGAGCATGATAGATCTTATTGTAATCCTCATATTATGGAAAAAATCCAGTTGAGACAGCCGAATGTGGAACGGTATGCATCACAGCTTGTGGAGTAGTATGTATAACAACTCGTGTTTCAAAATAGAACAGAGTAGGGATTGCTTGTGGCACAGATTGCCCCATTGTCTCAAATCGTGTCACAAAACCAGGATGTAAACCATATGGAGGCCAGGTGGAAGGCACATATGTCATAGGTTGAGCTCCTCTTGAAGATCCTATGATTTATGAAACAACTGCAATTTGAGGAGGCTCACTCCTGGCAGTCAAGGTTTGAATCATTTCCCTGAGTTGATTCACGCTTGTTGCACCCCAAAATTTGCCTAAACTTTTTCTTTGCTTGGCTTGTGTTTCGTTTTCATTTTGCATTTCATATAGCATCAACATTTTGCATAGCCTTGGTTCTCGAGGCAGGGGATCAAGGTTCTCGTGGCTCAGGTTTCATTCTCGTGCAAGAAACTGAGCAGCGAGCATCAGAAGAGAAAGCATTTATTTTGCCCAGGGGTCGAGTGGCCGATTTTATTTTGCAGGTTATGCTCAGATCAGGAGACAACGTTCAGTCTATATGCAGCATTATCACATTCACAATATTCAAGAGCAAGTGTCAAAGCTTACCAGAGCACAAAACGACGAGAAACATGCAAACATGCAGGTTTCCCTCCAAAAGGCGCCAAATTCAATTTTTTGAAGGTGTTAATCGGTTAACACATATGGTTAACCGATTAACCATTGGAAAATCAACCCAGAATTGAAGTTTTAACAGTGTTAACCGGTTAACGCTTATGGTTAATCGGTTAACCATAGCAAATTTTGCCCTGTACGTGATTTTGCAAGCCATTTGCACTTGGGGTCCAATTTTGATCACCTTGAAGCTCATTTTTACCAAAAGAAGGATCTAAAATGTTCTTGAAAGTTGGTTATTTTAATTTTCCCTCCAAATTCCCATGCCTAGCTCCAAACCAACTATCAAATCCAAAGTCCAAACCCCATCTTTGGGATCCAAACCTAGATGGTATTTAAGTGATCTACTCCAAACCAAAAGAAGCCAATTCTCATTTTTCTCACATTCATTTTTCAGAATTGATTAGAATTCTCTCTCAAATTCTCTCAACTTCTCCATTTCCAAAACCCACACTCAAAGCTCTTCTTCATTAGGATTCATTGATTTTTCATTGAAATCAATGGATTCTTGAGCATAAACATTCATCCATCCTCATCTTTGGATCAATTTTCATTATCAATTTTCGTGCAAATTGAGATCTAATTTTGGAGCTTGAGTTGGAAGTGATTATTCGAAGCGTTTCGACTCGAATTTGGTGGATCTTCATTCGTACAACTACAATTGGCTTAGATCTCGAAGTTTTCCGGATTTCTAGCATTCGATCTACTCGATTCAGCAAGATCAACACTAACCAGAGCAAATCTCCGCTTCGAAGGTTGGAGATTCTAGATCCATAACATTTTTGAGCTTATTTGCATTTCCATGATGATTTTCATATTCGATTGAATTTTGGTGGATTTCGATCCGTGTGAAATGCGATTGTGCTGTGTAGACATGTTTGCATGTCTATTGGTTTTCTCTTTGCAGATGTAATTTCGTGCTTATTTGATAAGGTGATCTGTTGGATCACTTGATTAAGTGATTTTATGCATTAAGTGCTTTTTCTGTTGCTGTTTTTCACTTCTGGTGCAGTGTTAATCGGTTAACCTATATGGTTAACCGGTTAACCAATTCAAACATTCTAATTTTTCTAAATGTTAACAGTGTTAACCGATTAATGCATAGGGTTAACTGATTAACCTGTTCAAAACTTCATATTATTCAAACATTTTAAGGTGTTAACCGATTAACCCCAGGGGTTAACCGATTAACACTGCACCAGAATGCCATATTTGCTGTTTTGCTTGCATGTTTGCATATCGTATCAATTCGAATCATCATAGATCAATGTGATGCATTAGGATTGAATTGTTTTGACTAATTGTCACTGTTTGTGGTTGGTTAATCATGATGTTGTTGACATGTATGTTCATTCTTTCATTTGTTTACATGCTTATGTATGTGGTTCATTCTTTCATTTGTTTACATGCTTATGTATGCATGTTCGTTTGCTTTCATCTCTTGATGTTCCCACATGTTTGCATCATTTTTTGCATCGTTGTTGAGGTCGAGACGCGCTTGTGGCGGCTGCTGCCCCACACATTTTTCCTCCCTCCCAACATTCTAACTGCACATTTTCCGTGTTTGCATTTCTCTATTTGTGATTGATTCTTACTTTGTTCTTCTTGTGCTTTCTTGCAATGATCCCTATAGGATTCCTAGTCCTTCCGTTTAGGATGGGAGTAGGAGAGACATTAGGTGCTCAATCCAAGTATGCTAACATTAGGGTAGATGTTTCCCCTTTTCATCCGAACTTTAGGATCACTTTGCATGACAACGTTAGTGCCGAGTTTCCCTTAAACCTTCCGTGCGTCTTCTCTTCTCATCTTCATACAATCGTAACGCACTTAATAAAGATAATGGATATTGTGCCATGAGCCTTATACTTGGGAAATGGTAATTGAGGGGCTTCTCCTCAATTACCTAGAGTGTTTAGTATACGTCCTTAGGACGATATGTGACGCATTCGATCCTAGGTTCTAGACTTTAGTACAACATACATTATAAACACTCAAATTTAAAACACTTCTTCTCTAAAAAACATAAAACAAATTCAAACCTTTTTCCTTCGGGATTAACCAAACTTCTTTTTCAGAAAAGAGTGTTGTTAAGCTTCGGTTCTACCACAAACACGCTTTGTCCCTAACTGCTGGAACGAATGTTTAACCCTACTTGGATAAAACACTTAATCAACCCGTGGTTTCGTGTCCGCCCGAACTACGTTCGCTCTGATCTTTCATACCAGATGAAAGTACGTAGGCACAAGACGCGATGTCTTGGCGAGCAACCTTTCCCCTTCTTCCCCTTAGTTAGCTGAACTACGTTGACTCTGACTTTCCCATTGCACGAGGGAATACGTAGGCACAGAGTAGCGACGTTCTGCCGAGTCACTTCTCCTTTCTTTTCTTTCGTCCCTGAGACCTTTAGCATAGATAGATTAATCACCCTTTTAGATAACAAACAAGCGTGGATCCCGTCGAGTACGACGGATGTGAGGGGTGCTAATACCTTCCCCTTGCGTAACCGACTCCCGAATCCAGGACTTGGTTGTGATGACCTTGTCTTTCCCTTTTTCGCTAGGTTTTTCCGATTGTTTCCTTTCCCTCTCTTTGGAATAAATAACGAAAGGTGGCCACTCTTATGTTTTCCGCCGGTTGTTTTTCGCAGTTGCGACAGCTGGCGACTCTGTTGGGGACTCTGGTTCCCTATGCGAGTCGATCCTAGCGCTTGTTTGGGTATCTTTTTGGGTTTTGTACTTACGTGTTGTACTTTATTTACTTCCGCACGCTTACTTTCCCGCATTTTATTTTCAGCATTATTATTATTGTGTTGTTTGTGGGAGGGAAGTTCTGATGAGTGAAAAGCCAGACCCAGGCTTGAGAGCAAACATAGCATTATAGTGGAGATTAGTGGAGGACCTGTTTGCTTAGCAAACACGAGTTCCCATGAAATTCACACTCAGACAAGATCCTCTTTGATGATTTCTTTTCTGATCCTTAGGATTGGAACTGATCTTGGATCTGAGGATTGTCGACTCTGGGACCGATCATTTGTGACTCAGCTGAGTGAGGCCTCTTCAGGAAGTGATGATGCCAAACTAGAAATGGTGAACGTATCATCATTTCGTGAAGGTCTGTGGCGCTGAGGAATGCATAGGATGCCGTACCGTATCAGTGGATTAGGTCCATACCTGTGAGTGGGACTGGGGTTATGCAGGAAACCTTTAGCTCCAGATTACCCGGTTTTCTCTATAGTTGGAATCAGAATTATTGGTATCAGTTGATTCCTGTCAGAGAAGTGCTATGTTCTTGTCAAGGCAGAACTTTGGTTATTCTCAGTCAACAGCACAACTATCTTGATCCCTTGTTGGTTGCATTAGCACTTTGCATTTTGCATTGTATTGCATTTGCATCTCATTTTTGCATATCCATCCTCAGCCGGAACAGGGAGCTCACCCATCTTTTGTTCGCTTCGTTAGTTGATTTCCCGACATTCGCATTGGACTTGAATCAGCTTTAGGATCATGAACTCAGGAGAGCGGAACTTGGTTGTTACAAGGGCAGAGTTTGAATTGTTGAAGGACCAGTTGGGTCAATTCATGGAAGCTGTGACAGCTATGACTAGAGATGAGGTTAATGTTCAGAGAACTCCGGTGAATAATGTTGCTCAAGCTGAACCTGCGTAGATACCTGTCGGAGATAAAGATGCCTCTTCTCTCCATGACGCAGATTATCAAAATTTTATTTTCCCTGTGCCTGATTCTCAGAGGGTTGTCCCAAAGGTTAATGCTGAGAACCCACATACTGTTGAGTTTATGAGAAAATGCCAGCTGTTGGAGGAAAAGCTTGATGCCCTGATGAGTCAGAATACTCTCAATTTGAATGCTTCGAGCATGTGCTTAGTGCTAGGTCTTGTGATGTCTCCGAAATTTAAGATGCCAAATTTTGAGTAGTATAAAGAAGATAGTTGCCCGAAGCAGCATTTGGTGCTGTTCTGCAGGAAAATGACTTCGTATGTCGCCAATGATCAGCTTATGATTCACTGCTTTCAGGATAGTCTGAGTGAAGCATCATTGAATTGGTACATGCAGTTGGAAAGTGGTTGTATCCAATCATGGTCAGATCTAGCCAATGCCTTCGTGAAGCAATACAATTACAATCTTGACCTGGCTCCTAGCCGTACGCAATTGCAAGAATTATCTCAGGCGGACAATGAATCCTTCAGAGGATATGTGCAGAGATGGAGAGAATTTGTAGCTCGTGTGCAACCCCTACTTTAGGACAGAGAATTGGTTGACATATTCTTGGGTACTTTGAAAGGCCACTACTTTGACAAGCTGATCAATGGCAGAGCGTCGAACTTTGCCGACTTTATGATAATAGGAGAGCATGTTGAGAGCGGACTCAAGAACGGAAAGATTTGGGACATCCCCTATGTCTCAGTGGATGAAAACAAATCAGTTGTCAGTTCGCTAGAAGAATGGGAGAGAGGAAGTGATGTTGTCTCAGAATCTCCAGTACTTCAGGTTCAGTTTTCTGATGCTTCGAATATTCAAAGTCAATAGTCGTATCATCGTCAACCGCGTCAACACGCCAGACGAAGGCCGAGGAAGCCAGAGAGACAATTTACTCAGTTGCCGGTATCATACAGTCAGTTGTTTCCGGATTTGATCAAGGGTGGATTGATTGTGCCAAAAGAAACTAATACTGTGATTCCGCCATATCCGCCAGGTTTTGATATCAACTCCCGTTGTGGGTACCATGCTGGGGCACAGGGGCATTCAACTGAAGACTGTAAGGTGCTTAGGAGCCAAATTCAGACTCTGCTGGATTCTAACAGGTTTTCAATCATGTTTCAGGGTATTCAAATCAATGATATTCCTTCATCCAGCCAGGTGGGTGTATCAGTTCGTGTTATGGAGGAATTCACCGAGAGCATTTGTTTAGAAGAGTATCAAACTGAAGACTCAGTTGAGGGCTATTTCTTTGTGTAGCATTTGTTCATTACTGCATGTTGACCATCACTAGGCTTGTTGGTCGAGGTCACTCTATTTGTACCTAGTTACTCTTGTATGATGCATATTTGGGTGATGGTTATCCCTATGCTTGGATCTTAGGTTTCCTATTTGTCTTGCTGAATTTTCCCTATTGCATACATATGTGTTTGCATTCTGCATAACTTTGATACTTGTGCATAACAGGTACCTCAGAACCATTGATCTTATTCCCTATGCTAACCAGTTTGTTGCAGGATATACAAGCAGCCAAGTCATAAGAATCCCCACAAGGCTATGGAACAGGTACGAGCAGAGCTGAGTGAGATTCGAGGCCAGATGGGGCAGTTCATGAGGGACATGCAGATGCTCAGAGAGGAGAACCAGCAGTTGAAGACTCAGGTGAGCTTGATCATGGAGGTAATAAGAGGTGTGCTCCGAAAAGAAAGTGATCAAATGCCCGAAGCTGCGACAAAGATGATTGCTCCACTTGTGTCTGTGGAACCTATACCTAGGAATGATAGGCCTCCGAGATCCTCTGCACAACTTAGAGCTCAAGAATTTTCCCGTCAGCGGTTACGTCAGGTCTCTCAAGATAACGCTAGAAGGCAAAAGATGAGACCCTACAATAGAATCCTTGATCCAATACCTATGGATTATGCTCAGTTAGTGCAACTCTTGCTCCAACTTCTGTTGGTTCAACCCCGACTTATGGCTCCATTGACTGAGGAAATACCACCCGGCTGTGACGTAAATGCCCATTGCGACTTCCACTCTGGCTTACCGGAGCATAACATCGCGAACTGTAAAGCTTTTAAGCATAAGGTTCAAGACTTAATTGATTCGAAAGCAATTGAATTCATGCCGAGCAGCATGAAGGCATCAGGAAAATTCATCCCTTATCATGCAAAAGAGATGGATGTTCCCATTCCCTCACCTGAAGATGAGAAAGATCAGGAGTATATCCTGAAATCTCTGGTGTTAGAATCCCCTTGCCCGCAGCAAGTGCGTGTTCCTGCGCCAAATCTGAGAATGACAGCGCCTGAGCCTAAGGATTGTCTTGATAAATACCAGCAGTTTCATGCTCCTCAACAGCAAGACTATCAGCGCCAGATTCAGCATAGGCCTCACAACAATTTGAAAAGAAGGAATGTTCATCTTCGTCCAGTGCCTATGACGTACAGTCAGCTGCTGCCGCACCTAATTCAGAACTCTTTGGTGGAGCCCAAAGCTCTCAAACCGGTGCCAGAACCTTACCCTCCCGGGTATGATCCCAATGCTAAATGTGGATATCATGGGGGATCCATGGGGCATTCAACTGAGGATTGCGAAGCTTTTCAAGCCAAAGTGAAATAGTTGATGGATAGAAGGTGCATATCCTTCCCACGAGGAAAGTTGGTCATACACCGCTCTTCTGGTCGAGTCTGAAGACTTTAAAGGGTCGCTCCCCCGCAGCAAATCAATGTGAAAGCCCAGTTCCTGAAGGCTGGCAATTTTCGTTTTGTTCTGTTATTTCTTTGCATTCGTAGTTTCTTTCCTGTCTATATGCAATTTTCGTTTGTAAAACTTGTTGTTTTTCAATTGATATTGATAATGAAATAAATGTGCATGTTTTTGAATAAATCCATTTGTGTTCACTCTATTGCTTTCATTTATTTCCAACGCTTGTTTAAGTGGAATTTGAGGGAGGATGATGAAATCGAATAATGCGTAAGTTTCCGATGATATGCTTTTGGAAAAAAACTTGTTGATGACGTACAGGCATTGTTTCAAATTCCTAAACACCGGAGATATAAGGAAGATAATCCCTTGTCAACCCCTTTGAGCCTAGTAGTAGGAGTTTCTTTCTGAAAACGAAAAAACCCTCAATCTTAACCCGGGGTAGGGTAAGTGTCAGTTAGTTTGGTCAAGCATTCAAATTACAAAAAGAGTGTTCCGTTCAAGGATCAATCACACCTATATAGGTCGTACCTAAAAACCATGATGGTTAAACCTTGCCGATAAGGAGTGAAACAGCAGCGAGCTTTTAACAAGTCAGACAAGCCAGTGTCGCACGATTTGTTCGGAAAAGGAAAAAAAAAGCAAAAGAAAAGCCCGCTAAGTCGAACCTTACAAGCAAGTGACTTAGGAAAAAATTAAGGTACCCCGCTGGACTGCAAAATCAGAAACTCAAAAGAGTTAGTCCAGGCAAAAGTTAGGGGAAAATGAAAAAGCGAAAAGAAAAAGGATTACAAAAGAAAAATCCTCGAACAAATCGTGTGACTCCGAGCACTACAAAGACGAAAGAGCGAGTGACTATCACTCCGAAAACGTATGATATCCTGAACTATCACTCCTGTCTTGCAACCTTTGAGAGGTGAGCGCTTGTGTCAGACTAGCTGAACGTAGGATTGGAGAACATCACGGAGAATGGGTGGGTTAAAATGAATTTTGAGCCTATATCCTTTCCTTATTTAACCGTGAACCTGGCCATGCTACAACCTGAAAAATT
Source organism: Lathyrus sativus (assembly GCA_963859935.3). NCBI lineage: Eukaryota > Viridiplantae > Streptophyta > Magnoliopsida > Fabales > Fabaceae > Lathyrus > Lathyrus sativus. The sequence goes on from OZ012737.1 coordinate 168,516,533, forward strand.
CCTAATTGAAACAGGTTTGTTTCGAAAGCATACTTCGGTAAAGATCGCATCGAAACTGACTCCCTAAAGGATTCCTCTTACAGCGTTGTATTAATATTGACATGTTGATAAATGATTTGTTCATTATATGTCATAAAACTTTTTCCAATGGACCGAACTGGATTTTCAAAACTGTCATATGTATTGCATTTGATATGTCTTTTATGCAGAACAGTTTGTTTTACTTACGAGTAAGCGCTTGACAGCGGGAAAGTTTCTACGATGGAAAGTTTGAGCAGGTCAGAATGCAGAATGCCTGAATACTCCGGTGAACCGGGGCAAGCTATATTGAATGATCATGAGCATGGGAGTTAGCCATCCAAAAGTTAGTTAATGGGGAAATCAGGTCGAGATTTGGTAAATCTCTCGCAGCAAAAGACTATTTCCCCACAGATCGGCCAATCAGGGGCAAAGTCGTTGCAAGACTAGCGTGGTGACCCCAAGAGCGCAAAAGTTATTCTTACCTGGAGACTGTTAATACGAAGCACCTCTTTGAGTTTCAAGATGCTGAGACAGTCGGGGTATGAGATTGCAGATTTCCTTTTGAGGAACATCCCCACAGAGATCCCACAGGCTGGGACAAGATCAAAGATAGAAGGAACTGTTTCTTTCCGTATCTTCAGAGCTGCTCAAAGCTAATCAAGCAAGTTCAACCAACATTCAAGTTCAAGACGAATGTCGGGAAGTCATGTTAATCAATCACCGTCCGGTTTCACCTGTCTTCCCCAACAAAAGTCCAATCATACTTGGCACATCCGGTTATCTCCAGCGGAGTTGGCGTTGTTTTCAACATTTATTTTGCTAAAGCAAATCTATTGTACCCAGCTTTCTCAAGCAGCCCGAGCCTGCATCTACATTTTGCATATAATCAACATATTTGCATTTCATCCTCAAATGCGTAGCATTTCCATTTCGTATAGAGCATTATGCCATAAAAACATTCGAGCATATGCATGCGAGACATAAGCCAGTTTTCTATCAGCCTTTCGTGACAATGTGAATCATCTCTGCAATGAATACAGGGGCAGTTATTCAACAGTTGTGTTCAGATAACTCATCAGTTTACTCGGGTTCCCGATCGTGCGTCAGATTTTCTCTGTTCATCGGCCCGTTGAGGATGACTTCTCCAAGCAAATTATCTTTGTCCATCAGTCCTCTAATGACGACATCTCAGTAGATTCTGGTTGTCAATCTCTATTTACGATAAGTTTCCCCAGCAAGTTTTCTCTCCATCTATTCTTGTACGATGCGAGATTTGGACACGTTTCCCCAGCAAGTTTTCTCTCCGTCTATTCTTGGACGATGCGAGGGTTGGATATGTCTCTCCAGCAAGTTTTCTTTCCGTCTATTCTTAGACGATGCGATAGTTGGATATGTCTCTCTAGCAGGTTTTCTCTCCGTCTATTCTTGGACGATGCGGATTTCGATTTGGTGTTCTCTCCGTCTATTCTTAGATGAAGTGAGTTTTGAAGATGATCTTCTGTGCACCTAGTATTTGGATATGAGATCTGGATATGGTTTTCTCTCCATCTATTCTTAGACGATGCAAGGTTCAGACATGGTTTTCTTTCCAGTTATTAGATGAGATGACATTTCAGGAGGGTTTTCTTTGTACCTTCAATTCATATTGACGTCGTGGCTCTTTTGAAAAATGTTTGGTTCGTGTTGTCAATCACTATTGACGATATGACTCTTTGAAGATGGTTTTCTTTCTGTCAATCATTATTGATGATGTGGCCCTTTGAAGATATTTTCTTTCCATCAATTCCAATTAACGAAAGGATTCTGAAGTTTGCTGAATGAGTTTGAAGTTCATTGACATGATATACGATATTGAAGTCTTTCCGTCTTTCTTTAGACAATGTGAGTATTGGAGTCTTTCCGTCTTTCTTTATACAATGTGAGTATTGGAGTCTTTCCATCTTTCTTTAGACAATGTGAGTATTGGAGTCTTTCCGTCTTTCTTTAGACGATGTGAGTATTGGATTTGTTCCTGTTTACCCTCAGACAATGTGAGCGTGGTGGTTTTCTTTCGGTCTAGCCTTAGACTATGTGAACTTTGGTGTCTTTCTGTCTATCTTTAGACGATGTGAGTATGGATTTCTTTCGGTCTAGCCTTAGACTATGTGAACTTTGGTGTCCTCCCGTCTATCATTAGACGAGGTGAGTATTTGTTTTATTGTTGTCTATCCTTAGACAATGTGAAAAGATCAAGTGCATGTTGATCCGGCATGTGGGTTCAGTGCCTGTGGCGTTACACAAGTGACTGGCGGTGAAGTCAGGTGTTCTCTATCTAAAGATCAGTCAGTTTGTTGTCGTGCAACTGTGTTCAGTTTTCAGAGATATCGTTCCCAATCAGTTCTACAGTTTATTTCTGCAGGTTGGCAAATTTCTGGGTTTCTTTAGTATTCAATCGTCTTTTACCTTGATTGGTTGAGAGTCGTTCGCTTCACACCCAGTCAGGTCCAAGTCGTTTGAATTAGGGCATCTGTTGCACCCCAAAATTTGCCCAACCTTTTTCTTTGTTTGGCTTGTGTTTCGTTTTCATTTTGCATTTCATATAGCATCAGCATTTTGCATAACCTTGGTTCTCGAGGCAGGGGATCAAGGTTTCCGTGGCTCAGGTTTCATTCCCGTGCAAGCAACTGAGCAGCGAGCATCAGAAGAGACGGCATTTATTTTGCCCAGCGGTCGAGCGGCCGATTTTATTTTGCAGGTTATACTCAGATCAGGAGACAACGTTCAGTCTATATCCAGCATTATCACAGTCACGGTATTCGAGAGCAAGTGTCAAAGCTTACCAGAGCTCAAAACGGCGAGAAACAGGCAAACGGGCAGGTTTCCCTCCAAAAGGCGCCAAATTCAAAATTTTGAAGGTGTTAATCGGTTAACACATATGGTTAACCGATTAACCATTGGAAAATCAACCCAGAATTGAAGTTTTAACAGTGTTAACCGGTTAACGCTTATGGTTAACCGGTTAACCATAGTAGATCTTGCCCTGTACGTGATTTTGCAAGCCATTTGCACTTGGGGTCCAATTTTGATCACCTTGAAGCTCATTTTTACCAAAAGAAGGATCTAGAATTTTCTTGAAAGTTATTTATTTCAATTTTCCCTCCAAATTTCCATGCCTAGCTCCAAACCAACTTTCCAATCCAAAGTCCAAACCCCACCTTCGGGATCCAAACCTAGATGGTATTAAAGTGATCTACTCCAAACCAAAAGAAGCCAATTCTCATTTTTCTCACATTCATTTTTTAGAATTGATTAGAATTCTCTCTCAAATTCTCTCAACTTCTCCATTTCCAAAACTCACACTCAAAGCTCTTCTTCATTAGGATTCATTGATTTTTCATTGAATTCAATGGATTCTTGAGCATAAACCTTCATCCATCCTCATCTTTGGATCAATTTTCATTATCAATTTTTGTGCAAATTGAGATCTGATTTTGGAGCTTGAGTTGGAAGTGATTATTCGAAGCGTTTCGACTCGAATTTGGTGGATCTTCGTTCGTACAACTACAATTGGCTTGGATCTCGAAGTTTTCCGGATTTCTAGCATTCGATCTACTCGATTCAGCAAGATCAACACTAACCGGAGCAAATCTCCGCTTCGAAGGTTGGAGATTCTAGATCCATAACATTTTTGAGCTTATTTGCATTTCCATGATGATTTTCATATTCGATTGAATTTTGGTAGATTTCGATCCGTGTGAAATGCGATTGTGTTGTGTAGACATGTTTGCATGTCTATTGGTTTTCTGTTTGCAGGTGTAATTTCGTGCTTATTTGATAAGCTGATATGTTGGATCACTTGATTAAGTGATTTTGTGCATTTAGTGCTTTTTTTGTTGCTGTTTTTCACTTCTGGTGCAGTGTTAATCGGTTAACCTATATGGTTAACCGGTTAACCAATTCAAACTTTCAAAATTTTCTAAATGTTAACAGTGTTAACCAGTTAACGCATAGGGTTAACCGATTAACTTGTTCAAGACTTCATATTTTTCAAACATTTTAAGGTGTTAACCGATTAACCCCAGGGGTTAACCGATTAACATTGCACTAGAATGCCATATTTGCTGTTTTCCTTGCATGGTTGCATACCGTATCAATTTGAATCATCATAGATCAATGTGATGCATTAGGATTGAATTGTTTTGACTAATTGTCACTGTTTGTGGTTGGTTAATCATGATGTTGTTGACATGTATGTTCATTCTTTCATTTGTTTACATGCTTATGTATGTGGTTCGAATCGAGTTTCGTTTGCATGTCTGTTTGCTTTCATCTCTTGATGTTCCCACATGTTCGCATCATTTTTGCATCACTATTAAGGTCGAGACGCGCTTGTGGCGGCTGCTGCCCCATACATTTTTCCTCCCTCCCACCATTCTAACTGCGCATTTTCCGTGTTTGCATTTCTCTACTTGTGATTGATTCTTCCTTTGTTCTTCTTGTACTTTCATGCCATGATTCCCATAGGATTCCTAGTCCTTCCGTTTAGGATGGGAGTAGGTGAGGCATTAGGTTCTCAATCCAAGTATGCTAACATTAGGGTAGATGTTTCCCCTTTTCATTCGAACTTTAGGATCACTTTGCATGACAACGTTAGGGCCGAGTTTCCCTTAGACCTTCCGTGCGTCTTCTCTTCTCATCTTCATACAATCGTAACACACTTAATAAAGATAATGGATATTGTGCCATGAGGCTTATACTTGGGAAATGGTGATTGAGGGGCTTCTCCTCAATTACCTAGAGTGTTTAGTATACGTCCTTAGGACGATATGCGACGCATTCGATCCTAGGTTCTAGACTTTAGTACAACATACATTATAAACACTCAAATTCAAAACACTTCTTCTCTAAAAAACACAAAACACATTCAAACCTTTTTCCTTCGGGATTAACCAAACTTCTTTTTCAGAAAAGAGTGTTGTTAAGTTTCGGTTCTACCGCAAACATGCTTTGTCCCTAACTGCTGGAACGGATGTTTAACCCCACTCGGATAAAACACTTAATCAACCCATGGTTTTGTGTTCGCCCGAACTACATTCCCTCTGATCTTTCATAACAGATGAAAGTACGTAGGCACAAGTCGCGATGTCTTGGCGAGCAACCTTCCCCCTTCTTCCTCGTAGTTAGCCAAACTACGTTGACTCTGACTTTCCCATTGCACGAGGGAATACGTAGGCACAGAGCAGCGACGCTCTGCCGAGTCACTTCTCCTTTCTTTTTCTTTCGTCCCTGAGACCTTTAGCGTATATAGGTTAATCACCCTTTTAGATAACAAACAAGCATGGATCCCGTCGAGTACGACGGGCGTGAGGGGTGCTAATACCTTTCCCTTGCGTAACCGACTCCCGAATCCAGAACTTGGTTGCGATGACCTTGTCTTTCCCTTTTTCGCTAGGTTTTTCCGATTGTTTCCTTTCCCTCTCTTTGGGATAAATAACGAAAGGTGGCGACTCTTCTGTTTTCCGCCGGTTGTTTTTCGCAGTTGCGACAACACTCCCTCGAAGATCTTTGACTTCAGTTGTGAGTCTTGCATTCTCTTCTTCTATGTCAGACATCCTTTGGCGTGCGCGGGCTCTGGTGTTATACCTGTGTTAAGGACTCAGGATGGAAACTGGAACGAGAGGCATAAAATGAGAGACGAGTTGAAAACGCATGCTATGCATATGCGGTGCGTATGCAGAGTGAAATGCAATGCAAGGTATGCAATCTTTGGCGTTTCGAGGAATCGTTCGAATTAATTGTTAGTTCGTACAGAAATATCAAGGAATCAAACAAACATAAAGCAAACAAAACCACATTCGCTCATTAAGTTGCAATAGCCAGATTCTACAAAAAGTCATTCAGAATCAATTACAATGCATAATATTTCAAAAAATAAGAAAGAGTACAACAATGAAAACTCAGAACTTTGGCCTGCGAGCCTCACACTCCTTCAACTCTTCCTTAAATCTCTTCAGTATGTCTTTGCATAGGCAGAGGAAATCATAAATAGCAGGAGGAGTGGAGTCATCCATTGCTTTAAAAGCGTCTCTATGCTTCCACACCAAGTCTTGGGCTAACTAGTTGCAGAATTCTGCCAACCCATTGAGCTTGTTGCGGTACATAACTCGATCAGCTATCAAAGTATGTATATAACACTCATATCCATCATAATTTGAAAGCACATTTATCCTTTCAGCGGCCCAAATATCCTTATCTGGAAGGATATTCTCCATTTGGTTCTTCTGATCTTCGGCAAGACTTCTAACCTCATTCAGCTCTCTACAAAATCTGTCCCAATTTGTTGGCTCAACCCTAGAGGCTCTTATGGCATCCTCTTTAAGTCTACGTTGCTCCGCTTCAGAAGCTCTTGAATGACGTAAAGCAGTGTTTAGATTTTGTATTTCCGCTCCCATTTCATCTCTAATGGCCTTGTTCTTTTGAGTAGCCAAAAGCCAATGCTTTTCATTCTCAACACATTTCCTTCGAGCTTTATCTAACTCTTCCTTAAGCCCACTCACCTTGCTATCAGACTGATCAAGACACACCTTAACTTTCTTCCTCTTGTGTTCTTCCTTATCAGTCTTCTTCTCTACATCCTCTAGCTGAGTATTCTTGTGTTGGAGTTCTCATTTCATGTCATTCTTTTCCTTAGTGAGACTCTAAAGTTTTAGCTCAAGTTGTTCATTTTCCTGCATCAACTTTTCTATAGTAGCTTTGAGATCCTCAGCTTCCTCAATTGGGATGTGAGTAGGCTTCGGTTCAGGAAAAGGTTCGGATACCTTGACCTGAAAGGGCATTTTAACCTCCTTTTCTCTTTCCTTGACCTACACAAAGTAAGGTTCCTTGGTGATATTGTTCCTTCGACCCAACTATTTCTTCCCTTTCTTCTTAATACTTCTTCAGGCTCTCACAATCTTCTTGAATAATTCTGGGCTTTCAGTTCCCAAATCATGCATCATGAAGGCCTCTAAACTCTTCTCTTCGGGAGGATCCACCATTGGATACCCAAGCTGCCTCACTGATAGCATAGGATTGGAGTTAATACAACCTCGAGTTCCAATAAGCGGGATATTCGAGAACTCACCACAACTAGTAATAACTTCCTCATAATCTAGCGAAAACCAGGAAAGGTCAACAGATCTAAGGGATACCATCCTTTGAGCCCAACTATCACTAGCTTGATCAACAAATGATCCCTTCGTCGGTAAATGCATGTTTAGCCATTAATATAGAAGAGGCGCACAACAAGCAATCGATCCTCCCTTCTTTTCACTTCTCCAACTTAGAAAATAAAAGACTTCTGCAAGAAGAGTTGGTACAAAATTCTTAGTCAAGAAGATATGAATGGCACTCACATCGACAAAATCGTCTATGTTGGGAAACAAGACAATTACATAGATAGCCAATGCTGCAACAGCGTAACAGGAATCCCAACTCTGAGCCTCTATAAGGGTATCGGCTCTCTCTATGAGGAATTTGAGAGGAAGCCCCTTAACACCCCCTTTAGTTTTCCAATTATCAGAGATATTCTTCTTGGACATATGGAGAGCATCAACAATAACCTTATCATCCATAGATAGATCCAAACCCACGAATGGTAACTTGTTCTTCATAGGAATACCCTCTAGTTTTTCGTACTCCTCAAGTGTTGGCGCTAATTTGAAGTCTTGAAATGTGAAGCACCTCAAAGAAGACTCATAAAACTGAGCCAAAGTAACGAGCGCTTTATGATCTACCTCTGGGTTTAAGATATGAATCAGCCTTCCAAAATCCTTCCCAAAATTGATTATGAAAACAGCAGGGATACGTGAAACCAATCCATGTAATTCTTCGATCTTAGGCTTTCTGACACTGTAAGGATAAGTACCTTTAGTGTCTGTTCCCATAATTTCTGAGTACCTGAAACTTAATTCTTAGATTCCCTGGAAAACCAAAGAATATGCGAATGTCATGATATGAATATGAAATATAGAGGCAAGGATAAGGATTACAGGCACAATTTTGAAGCGAGAAAGATAATCTTTAATTACAGGAACCCCATAGGTAGGCTTCCAACAGGTAGGTGCCTAAAGTCATGGATTTCTTTCGAACACATTATGACCATGGCAAAGAGATACCACAATAATAATATATTTGAAAGGATCTCGTCTAAATGAGGTTTTTGCGTCGTCCCATGAGAAAGGGTCCTTGCGAGTCTCCACTACACAACCATCGAGTCCAAGGTTTCTAAAGGGACCTCAGAGTCATAGATCGAGGTTGAAAATATCATTGTCAGGATAATGATACGTTCAAAGGATCTCATCTGATTGGGGCGTTCGTTTCAACCCAACAAGGAGTGACCCTCACGAGTCAACACTACCAACCACCATGGGAAAAGGGTAAAAGGTCCTTAGAGACATAGATTCAGGCTCAAAAACATTATTGCCATGGCAAAGGCTTACCACGACAATAACATTCCCAAGGGAATCAACTCTAAGCAGGGTCCTCGTATCCTCCCTGAAATTCTGGTATGCAGATCTCATATGTCCTAAGAGATTCTAAGAACATTGATCTCTGCTAAAATAGAACAAGGACAGAACATGACCATTGTAAATCCATTTAAAAAGTTAATAATGTCATGACGTCTGTTGTAACATCTGCAGACTGACAGAGCTATTTATCTAGCCATTTAAATTGTGCAGAATTGTAAATGCAGAAAGTTAAATAACACAATGAATTGTTTACCCAGTTCGGTGCAACATTACCTACATCTAGAGGCTACAAAGTCAGGAAGGAAATCCACTATTAGCAGAATCAATTCAGAGCTAAACTCCCCCGTTTACAACCCCTCACTTAATCTCTACCCAATGCAATTTCTTCCCAGAACCCACTAGACAAGAGACCCTCTCACTCTCCCTCAATTACAATAGTGATAAAAAACTCAATACAAACGAAGACTTTAGAAGACACTCTTCAAAGTCACAATACTTGATTTTGCTAAACAGCTTCAATCAAGAACAATACACTCTTGCTTACAAGCTTTGAGTGAACACTTAGCAGACAACTTAAGAACTCTAGACCAATGCAATCATACAGCAGATAATTGCTTGGTGTACAAGTATTCCTAAGACACACAAATACACATGAAAAACTGAACTCTTTTCACTTACAAATACACTCTTGCTTAAAAGCCTTGAGTGAACAATTAACACTGTACTAATAACAGCCTAAACATGTCTCCCACCATGCATCCAAAGATACAAAGGGTTACTTACAAGGTCAAACACAAAAGACTCTCAAAACTCTAAACCTTAATTTTGTTAGAACACAGATTGGTGTTTCTTATATTTCTATGTTTTGATGATAACTCTTATGGAATTTTGAATTAAGAAGATATATACTCTAAAATTTGTTCAAGTATTATTGTTTCAGGTATTAAATTGAATACTCTTAAAGAATCAAAATACATAAGTACAAGCAACTATGCAAGGCTCTGAAGCATCAGATGCAAGACAATCAGAAGACTCTGAAGCGCTGCCAGAAGAATCTGAAGCAGAAGCTGCAGAATGATCTGAAGTGTTGCTGACAGAATAGTTGAAAGCTTTGATTCAAATCAGACTTTGAAGTTCATTTCACTACAAGATCAAAGGCTCTGATCATCAGACTCTTATCAAATAATATTCACGCTCAAGCACATACTGCTGCACACTCTGATGAAGACTCTAATCAAGATTGAGACTCTGATATTTTAAGATCTGATCATCTATCAAGGCTCTGATCATCTCAATCATTTCAGCTCTGATCATCTTAAAGTATTTCATTCCTTTAAGCTTGCTACAAGTTCTGAAGTGCAGATTATGAAGACTTCATCCTGAAGGAAGCTTGTTGAAGAAGCTGTAAACTTGATTGGACGTGGTGCTACTTCCAAAGTAACCAACGGCTATTTTGTCCAAAGAAGTGACGTGGTGCAAATCCCAAGGCTTCTACAACCATACTTTTCCTACAGAAAGCATATCTCTGCCCATACTTTTTGGTAATGAAAAGTCTTATATTCTAATATAATATTCAGCTGCACATCACTCAAAGCAAATTGGAAAAGCTATAAAAGGAGAACTTCTAAAACATTTAGAAGTTGCTAGTTCACTCAGAAAGAAATATTCATACACGCTTGATTCATGAAAGTGAAAATCTCACAAAGATCTTATTCTTTTGTTCTTTCATAAAACTGTATAGTTTTACTTGTACTTAATCTTAAGTGTAAATATCACATTTGTGGTACAGCTTATTAGAAGCAATCAAACACTTGTTAGTTTACATTAATTTGTAAGAAGTTCCTTGAGATGACCAAGGTGTGGTCAGTTGTTCTTGAGAAGACTAAGACAATTGTTCTTAGTGCTTACTATTGTAATCAGTTGATTAATAGTGGATTAAGTCCTTGTGGAGAAAGGCAAATCATCTTTGATAAGGTGGACTGGAGTAGTTGAGTTCAACGAACCAGGATAAAAATCTTGAGTTGTTTTTTATTGCCATATTTCTTAAAACTCTTATTCAACCCCCCCCCCCCCCCTTCTAAGTGTTTTTCTCACCTTCAGTTGGCATCAGAGCTCCGGTTCTGTTTGTGCTATCACTTAACCGTGACCAGAAACGATCCAGTGAGAAAAACTCTTGATATTCTTGGTTGATATACATTATAGCTGCTGAAACTTCAACATCCAGCAACAACAATTATGAAGAAAGAGTCAGCACAAAACCTCCCATGTTTGATGGAGAGAAATTTGACTATTGGAAAGGTAGACTAGAAAGTTTCTTTCTAGGATTTGATGCTGATCTTTGGGACTTAGTTATTGATGGATATGTTCATCCCACTGATGGGAATGGCAAGAAAACTGACAGAAAATCAATGACTGAGGCGCAAAAGAAGGAATTCAGAAATCACCACAAGGCTAGAACTATCTTGCTAAATGGTATATCTCATACTGAGTATGAGAAAATAACCAACAGAGAAACTGCCTTTGATATATTTGAATCCATGAAGATGACTCATGAAGGGAACTCTCAAGTTAAAGAAACCAAGGCTCTGGCGCTGATCCAGAAGTATGAAGCTTTCAAAATGGAAGAATCTGAATCTATTGAAGCTATGTTTTCCAGATTCCAGATTCTCACTGATGGCCTAAAGGTTCTGGACAAGGGTTACTCTACAGCAGATCATGTCAAGAAAATAATCAGAAGCTTGCCAATCAGATGGAGACCCATGGTCACTGCTCTGAAGCTGGAAAAGGATCTGAACAAGATTACGCTGGAGGAACTAATCAGTTCTCTGAGGAGTCATGAGATTGAACTAGAGGAAGATGAGCCTCTAAAGAAAGGTAAGTCAATTGCTTTAAAATCTAATAAATCTGTTAAAGCATTGCAGGTAATAGAAGAAAGCTCTGAAGAGTCTTCTTCTGAAGATGAAGAAGAACTATCCTTGCTGTCCAAGAGAATCAACAGACTCTGGAAGAATAAGCAAAGGAAGTTCAAGAACTTCAAAAAACCAGATCAACACAAAGAATCTTCTGGACACAGAAGATCTGAAGAACACTCTGGATACAGAAGATCTGGAGAATCCTCTAGACATAGACGATCTGGAAAAAGAGAGGTTGTTTGCTATGAATGCAAAGAACCTGGGCACTACAAGAATGAATGCCTAAAGCTTCAGAAGGAGAACCCAAAGAGAAAGTCAGATCACAAAAAGAAAGTTCTGATGGCTACCTGGGATGACTCAGATGCATCTGATTCGTCATCAGAGTCAGAAGAAGAATGTGCTAATGTAGCATTCATGGCTGACATAGAAGACTGTGTTGAATCATCTGGATCAGAATCATAATCTAATTCTGAAGAGGTATTTGCTGAACTTTCTAGACAAGAACTTGTTGAAAGTCTATCTGATATTCTTGAAAACTATAGCAAAGTTAAACTCAAATACAAAAAGCTTCTAAAGCATATTGAATTTGACAGTAACAAGTTTGAATCAGAAATAGCTGAGCTAAAAGCTGAAAATCTTCAATTGAAAAATAATTTAGAATCTGCTCAACTAAACTCTGATCCAATGTATGAACCATGCTCTAAAAATATTTTACAAGAGTATGACTATAGCTTCAGGAAGTTTCTAACTAAAAGCCTAGATAGAAGCAAGATGGCTTCAATGATCTATGGTATTAGCAGAAACTACAGAAAAGGTGTTGGATATAAATCTGTTTCTTATGAGGATTCAAATCCAAAATCTGTAGATAAACTGGATATCAAGTATCCTCCTTTATATTCTCAGTTTACATTTGGTCACTTAAATGATATTAAACACACAAGTTCTAATCAAAACAAACCTGTGTTTAATAAATCTAAAGCTAATCAGAACAAGTCTTATGTTGAAAGATAGAAGTTCAGAAAAAGCTTTAAGGCAACTAACCAAAAAGGACCCAAGAAAATCTGGGTACCTAAGGATAAGATAATCTATGTTGCAGACATCCTTAGCAGGAAAGTCAAGACTCCAGTCATGGTACCTGGACTCTGGATGCTCACGACATATGACGGGAAAAAGGTCTATGTTCCAAAGTCTGGAGCTTAGATCTGGAGGAGATGTCAAGTTTGGAGGGAATCAGAAGGGCAAGATAATTGGCTCTAGAACCATTGGCAATGGTAAACTTCCTTCCATAACTAATGTATTGCTTGTTAAAGGATTAGCTCATAATCTATTGTCCATAAGTCAATTAAGTGACAATCGTTATGACATAATCTTTAATCAAAAGTGTTGCAAAGCTGTTAGTCAAAAGGATGGCTCAATCCTCTTTAATGGTAAAAGGAAAAACAACATTTATAAAATTAGTCTTTCAGAACTTAAGGTTCAGAATGTTAAATGCCTTATGTCTGTTAATGATGAGCAATGAGTCTGGCACAGAAGATTGGGTCATATTAATATGAGACGTATATCTCAGATTAATAAACTTAATCTGGTCAGAGGACTTCCTAATTTGAAGTTCAACTCAGATGCTCTTTGTGAAGCATGTCAGAAAGGAAAATTTTCAAAATCATCTTTCAAATCCAAAAATGTTGTTTCAACTTCAAAACCATTAGAGTTACTTCACATTGATCTGTTTGGATCAGTGAAAACTGCATCCATCAGAGGCAAGAAGTATGGATTAGTCATTGTTGATGACTACAGCAGATGGACATGGGTAAAATTCCTAAAACACAAGGATGAGTCACATTCTGTGTTCTTTGACTTCTGCAAACAAGTCCAAACTGAAAAAGATTTCAAAATTGTTAAAGTCAGAAGTGATCATGATGGAGAATTTGAAAACAAACATTTTGAAAAATATTTTAATGAAAATGGCATGGCTCATGATTTCTCCTGTCCTAGAAATCCACAACGGAATGGAGTTGTAGAGAGGAAAAATAGAACATTGCAAGAGATGGCCAGAACCATGATCAATGAGACTAACATGGCAAAACATTTTTGGGCAGAAGCAATTAACACAGCATGTTACATTCAGAACAGAGTGTCTATTAGACCTCTTCTGGAAAAGACTCCTTATGAATTGTGGAGGAATAGAAAGCCAAACATTTCTTATTTCCATCCTTTTAGATGTATTTGTTTTATGCTTAACACTAAAGAGAATCTTAACAAGTTTGATTCTAAAGCACAAAAGTGTTTCATGCTTGGATATTCTGAACGCTCTAAAGGCTACAGAGTATACAATACTGAGACACAGATTGTGGAGGAATAAATACATGTTAGATTTGATGATAAGCTTGGCAATCAAAAGCCAAAGCAGCTTGAAAACCCTGCATATGGAGAAGTTATTCTCACAGAATCTGAGAAACCAGATGTAGAGAAAGCACAAGAAGAAGGTATGCCAGATGCAACTCCATTGGCTGCTCAGATGAATAACATGAATATTTCTGAAGAACCAACAGTTAAAGGATCATCCAGAATCAAAGCTTCTCACCCAGAAGAAATGATTATTGGAAAGAAAGATGACCCTATAAGAACAAGGTCGTTTATCAGATCATCTGGAACATCACTCCTTGGGTTGGTGTCTATTATTGAACCAACATCTGTGGATGAGGCTCTGAGTGACAATGATTGGATACTTGCAATGCAAGATGAGCTGAATCAATTTACAAGAAATGATGTGTGGGATCTGGTTCCTAGACCAAAAGGTTTCAGCATTATTGGAACAAAGTGGGTATTCAGAAATAAACTAAATGAGCAAGGAGAAGTTGTTAGGAACAAAGAAAGGTTAGTAGTTCAAGGTTACAGTCACCAAGAAGGAATTGATTACACTGAAACTTATGCTCCAGTGGCAAGGTTAGAATCTATACGCCTTCTTATTTCATTTGCTACACAACATAACATCACTCTATATCAGATGGATGTTAAGAGTGCCTTCTTAAATGGTATTATAGAAGAAGAAGTTTATGTCCATCAACCTCCTGGTTTTGAAAGTGATAAATTTCCAGATCATGTTTTCAAACTCAAAAAATCTCTTTATGGTTTGAAATAAGCTCCCAGAGCTTGGTATGAAAGATTAAGTAATTTTCTTCTGGAAAAGAACTTTATCAGAGGCAAAGTGGACACAACTCTTTTCTGTAAAACATTTAAGAAAGATTTACTAATTTGTCAAATTTATGTGGATGATATTATTTTTGGATCTACCAATATTATGCTGGGAAAGGAGTTTGCTTTGTCTATGCAGGCTGAATTTGAAATGAGCATGATGGGAGAACTTAGATTCTTTATGGGAATCCAAGTAAATCAGACTCTAGAATGTACATATATTCACCAGACTAAGCATGTCAAAGAGCTTCTGAAGAAGTTCAATCTGAATGAAAGCAAATTGGCAAAGACTCCAATGCATCCTACAAGCACACTTGGTAAGGAAGAGGTAAGCAAGAAAGTTGATCAAAAACTTTACAGAGGTATGATTGGATCTCTCTTATATTTGACTGCTTCTAGACCTGATATTTTATTCAGTGTTTGTCTGTGTGCTAGATTTCAATCAGATCCTAGAGAATCCCACTTAACAGCTGTTAAGAGGATTCTAAGGTATCTGAAAGGTACTACTAACGTGCGTATGTGTTACAGAAGATCTGATGATTATAAATTAGTTGGATTCTTTGATGCTGAATATGCTGGAGACAAAATAGAACGTAAAAGTACTTCTGGAAGCTGTCAGTTTCTTAGAAGTCATATGATCTCATGGTTCAGCAAGAAGCAACCCACAATTGCACTTTCAACAACAGAGGCAGAATAGATTGTTGCTGCTAGTTGTAGCACCCTGATGCTCTGGATGAAAAGTCAGCTGGAAGATTATTAGATTTTTTAGAGTAACATTTCTATCTTTTGTGATAATACTTCTGCTATATGCTTATCTAAAAACCCCATTTTACACTCTAAAGCTAAGCATATAGAGATTAAACATCATTTCATCAGAGACTATGTTCAGAAGGGAATTATTAATTTAAACTTTGTAGATACAGATCATCAATGGGCTGATATCTTTACAAAACCCCTTGCTGAAGATAGATTTAAATTTATTCTGAAAAATATAAGTATGGACTTCTGTCCAGAATAAAATATTCATCAGATGAAATTCTTACTCAGATGATAAATGTCTAAACTCTGAAGTATTTCTTCATTTCAATTCTGTGTTTATTTATTTGTGTGTAAATCTGAACTAACAAGGCTCAGAGGATCTGAACGTTGCCTAACGTTTCATTTCTCAAGAAGTTTCAGAGGCACATGCAAGCAAACACGTGTAGCTCAGAATCTGGAAAGATAGAGTGCACCATACTGAATTGACGTTTGAGGTATTGCTTTGAAAATCCAAAATCTCTTGATTTTCCCCTCTTCTGTCAGAATCTTAAATGCTTGATATGATTTTATTCTTTGCATTAATTGTTTGATATGATTATGTTTCACTTCATTAAATGCTTAAGTGTACGCGTGAGATCTTGTGTCTTTTGCATGCCCTAAATTGCTCTATATATTCTCACACCACTTCACAATTCACACTTTACACTTTCTATCACTCTTCTCTTATGCATTTTTGTCTTCTTTATTGCTTCCATCTCATTTCCAAACCAAAGACTTCTCGTAAACCCAGACGTATCTCAAGAACTTCAATGGCATCATCATCTTCAACATCTTCCCAGATGCAAACCTCAACTGTTTTTACATCATCTCCAAATGCTGCTGCTTCATCTCCAACTGCTGTTGTGTACAAGGAACCAGTGAGAACTCTGTTGCACCCCAAAATTTGCCCAACCTTTTCTAACCTAGGTTTATGTTTCAATTGCATAGTCATTTGCATTGTCATCATGTACATAGTGCATTCATCTGCATTGCATAGCATAAGCAAGCTAATCTTAATCAGGGGATCAAGTGCCATTCTTATCTCAAGAGGTATATTCAAAGGTTTCATTCATACTCAAGACTACTCAGGTCATCAGGGAAGAATTTGAGCTTTGAAGAGTTAACAGGTTGATCAGTGAGTTCTCCCCTATCTTGAGGTTATTTGGGGATCATCAGAGGAAGTGTGAGCCATGAGCCAAAAGCATGAGGTGTGTATGGATTATGAAGAGCCTAGATGATCATTTTTGAGGAGTAACCAAGTCATTGGAATGATTTCAAGAGCCTCAGTTGAAGTCAGTCAACTAGGGTTTTATCTGGGTCAACACTGGGTCAACCCTAGGTCAAAGACTTGTTTTGAAAGGCATCAAGGATCAGTTGAAGAATGTGGGATTCATTATTTGCTACATGGATATGGATATGGTGTTGTGCCAAAGAAAAATGAGAAGGAGTCAAGGAGAGATGGAGTTACCAAATTAGGGTTTCAGTGTAAAATCCCCTGATTTAGGTCAAACTTCAAAGCAGGGTAACTCAAGATGCAAGCTTCATATGAATTTATGGTACACATGAAACTTGTAGAGTATCTTCATAGCTTTAATTTGAGTGGTGGAAGTCATCAAGATGATTTATAGAACTCAAGTTATAGCTCTTGCAAGTTACAAGTCATCTGAGGGCACTGAAATTTGTCTGTGAAAGTTGTCTGTCTTCCAAGCAACTTTTGACCTTCAAGGAGATTTCAAATGAATTTCTGGCCAACATGAGAGTTGTTCCTCATTGTCTTAGATTTCTAGGAAGGTATGGTATGCCTTCATATGATTTGTGGAACTCTACTTATGTCCTTGGCAAGCAAAGGGTATTTTGGTCATTTGAGAATTACAGGTCATTTCAAGCCTATGCCTAAAGCTCATACAAGGAAGCTTCAAATGAAAAACTTCACAACATCAAAGTTGCTCAAAATGTAATTTTAAGTCTAGAAAAGAGGTCATGGGAGTTTGGAAATGCATAGAACTCAAATTGATAAAAGTTGGTGAAAAATGACTTAAAAATGGCATATAACTTGAAAAAGTTCAAATGGAAAATTGGTTTGGGCAACCTATAAATCCAAAATGGGTCATGTAATATACCAAATTGATTCCAAACCACATTTTAGAGACTTTGGTTCAGCCACATTTTTGAGTTAAGGCTTAAATTTTGGAGTTGCTTTGTAAATCCATGACTTGCATAATAAGGTACAAATGCCAAACTTAATGAAATGCAAAGAATAAGCTTGCTATGCATCTAGACCTTTCCAATAACTCATGTAAGGAGATTTTCAAGCATAATTAAAGGGATGTACCAAGTCTAGGCATGAGATATCATAAGAGATGAGATAAAGTATCATATCATGACATGAGATATTCTAGAATCATCCTAGAGGGATCCAGAAACTTCTAGGCATTTCCATCATCATCTATATAATGAATGTGGATCATTGGTGGAAGAGGTTGGTGAAAAGAGAGAGAGAAAAGTTAGAATTCCATTGTTTCTTCAATTGTAAGAAAGAGTGAATTCATACAATCAACATCAATTCTGTGCATTCTTCTTCTCCATCCATAATCCATTGAATCTCTTGAGTGCATACATGCTGAATTAGAGAGCCATCCATGGAAGATTGAAGAAATAGGGTTTGAAATTGCAAGAAGCATATCATATTTGAATCACATACTACAAGCCTTCATCTTCCAACTTTTTGCAAACAGAAACCAGAGTATCATCTAAGGATCATCTGTGAAAGATTGCAAGTGTTGAATCGAGCCAATTCTCATCCGCTTCATCAAGAATAGCAGGTTTGCATTTTGATCTTTACACCACTAACTATGCATAGTTAGCTTAGTTTGTTAGGTTAGAGTTGTTAGGGATAGGTAGATAATGATATCCAGAGGGTTTAAGTGCCATTCATGGAGTTTGAGAATATGGTGTTGAAACTTTAGGGATCAAGAAATCTTAGGTTAGTGAGTTTTAATCCAAAACTGTTAGCATGTTAGGATCAGTATGACATAAGGATCATCCTAGTGCCAAGATTTGCAAGAATGGTGAAGCTCCCTCATGAGTGCAGTTGATGGATCATGGAGCTTATGGTTGTCGGGTTTCACATTGGAGTGGGTTTTGGGAAGAACTAAAGGCATGGTTGTGTTCAGGGGAGAGAGTGGAGTGTTTTTGATCTTTACATCTTTGGTTTTCATGGAGAGACGAGGGAGAACAGAGGGAGAGAAAGAGAGTGCATGAACTCTGGTTCTTGGATGAAACCCTAGCTCGTTGGAGAAGACGATGCTAGGACCGTGAGATCATGAGAAGACCCTTGACCAAGGAAACGATCCAAGGGCTCAGATTTGAAATAAAAATAAGAGGGAAATTTGGATGAGAATGAAACGATGCGTTTCATTAAAACGCAACCCATGGGCCCTGAATCAGAATGCTAACCCCACCCCCCAAACCTGAGCCCAATGCGTTTTGAGCTGTGAATTGTTGCTATATACACCCCGCGTGCTCTCTCTCTCTCTCTTTTTTGTTTTTTTTCTGATTTAATTTCCTAACTGGGCTTAACGCATTTGCTATACGCACCACCCCCTTCCTGGCCCATCCAGAATTTTAACTGAGCGCCTATAATGTTGACACCCCCTCCCCCATTTATTTCATTTTTGTGATTTTTAATTCTTTAATATTCTTTAATCTTGTAAAATCCATATAAAAATGAAAAATTGATATTTTTAATTGCTTCTTTTTGCATTAGGTCAATAATTCTGTTAAGAAAAATAATAAATAATAAAATAGCATTTTATTTTGTTTTAGTATTTTTTGTGTATTTTTCTTTTTAATAGCTTTTTAAGTGAGTTTAGTTTAGCACATAATTTTGTTGATTTTAGTTCTAATAGTTCCCCTTAGATTTAGGGTCCATTCTTTTTAGGGTGATTAACTTAGGACTTTAGCTTCCTCATAGGATTTAATTCATAATTTTAGGATTAATTTTTAGATGATTTGATTAGGTGAGATTAGACTAGTTAAAATTAGGGTTTTAAGTGAACATAGGTGAGATAGATCATTTCTTTTAGGAATTTCGATTTGATTTTGGGGTATGGGACTATAGGGGTTATGGGTAGATAATAGATCCCTTAGAAAATATTAGGCTTCCCCTATTACTATTAGTATATTGCTTGTATTTGATTGACTGTGTGGTGTGCCCTCTCTAGGGTTATTATTTGACTGTGGGGGGTATTGGGTTTGTTTGGGGCTTGGGGTTTGAGCTGAAGACTATGTTGATGAAGCCCATTTGAAGATCAAAGGGAATGAAGACCAAATTCCAGAGTTGATGAGGAGTATCTCTTGCTGGCAGCTGTTGAAGGATATAGGATCTAGGAGTTAGGCAGAGCTCTAAAGTAGAAAACTTGATTCACAAACATGGAAGGTCTTGATTGCCTCCATCCCTCTCTATGATGCAGAGTCTCTCTAAGACATTCACCCCCTTCCTTTGGAAGGCTTGGTGAGTGTCTAAGAGATAGAACTCTTGAGAGAAATATTCTATGTGTTGTTAGCAGTCTGTTTGCCACCCTTGGTGGTCAACTAATTGTTTAACACCCCAGTTCACTCTTGTGATTGGTTCCTCAGCTGGGAGATTGAGACTTGAAGAAAAGCCATTGAAAGATTGGAGATAAAAGACTGATGCTTGCTTGAAGCTTGTGGATAGTTGAAGATGACTTGAAGACAGATGCTGATGAAGACTGCTTTGCTGTTTAGTTTTAGCTGTTTAGTTCTTGATGTATTGTGTGAATTTCCCTGACTGTATTGTTTGTTGTTTAACCTGTTAGGTTGAAAGTGAATTCTGTTCACTTTTGCCTATTGTTTTCTAGGTTCGAGGTTGAGTGGGACTCCCTTGCCTCGCTTGTATTATTGCATCCATGCATTTTACTGCTTTATTGTATATATCTGTTGTTTCTGTTTCCGTTTATCCCCTAGGATCTCTGTTTCTCTCTGCGCAAGAGAGGAGCATGATAGACATTAGGTCTTAACCCATGCATGATAACATTAGGGTAGATTTTATCCCTTTTTCAACCCTAGGATTTGTAGAGTGTCATCTCTTCTTTCTTCAAACAACAGAAAAACATTAATAAAGGTTATAACAGAAATCAATTCACTTCTTCCGTCAAAAGATTTGAACAAACATCAACCTTTTTGTCCTTCAGGGACTGATAATAAGAAAACTCTTGTTTAAGGTGAGATTTTTCATAAAAGACACTTGAACAGCTTGTGTCGTGCGTAGCCCGAACTACGTTTGCTCTGATCTTCCATGCTTTGTGGAAGTACGTAGGCATAGGATGCGATATCCTAGCGAGCAACCTTCACCCCATCTTCCCCCGTAGTTAGCCGAACTACAGCTGCTCTGATTTCTCGTACCAGACGAGAATATGTAGGCATAGGATGCGATATCCTAGCGAGCACACTAACAACTAACCTTTTGTTCTCTCGCTGTTGTGCGATCGAGACTTTCCCGCTGACGACTGATGTTATCCTTTTCTCTTGCCCAAGTGCATTTGAGACCAGACCATAGTTTTTCCCATAGGTTCCCGTACCTTTGAAACCAGTTTGATTTCTCACTGCTGTGTGAGAATACCCTGTTTAGCCGTAGTTAGCCTGAACTACGTAAGCTCTGATCTTCCATGCTGTGTGGAAGTACGTAGGCATAGGATGCGATATCCTAGCGAGCAACCTTCACCCATCTTCACCCGTAGTTAGGCAAACTACGTTGACTCTGATTTCTCGTTCCAGACGGGAATACGTAGGCATAAAGTGCGATACTTTGCCGAGTCATGTTTTCTTTTCTTTTCAGACCTCATCCTTTAGTTTAGATAGAAGTGTAATCCGTACAAACCAAACAAGCGTGGATCCCATCGAGTACGATGGACGTGAGGGGTGCTAATACCTTCCCCTTGCGTAACCGACTCTCGAATCCAGGTTTTGGTTGCGATGACCATACCTTTCCCCGTTTTTTGCGAGGTTTACTTCGAGCGTTTCCTTTCCCTCTGTTGGGATAAATAACGCACGGTGGCGACTCTTCTGTTCAGCCGGCGCCGATTTTCGCAGTAGCGACAGCTGGAGACTCTGCTGGGGATCCAACGTCCCCTGGCTGCTAAGGACTGCGATAGTTCCTTATGCATTTGGGATCCAACGTCCCTTAAGAGAGTCAATCCTAGCGCTTGTTTTCCCGTCGAGGATTTTGTATGGATTTATATTTCTGTCATTTACTTTCAGCATTATATTATTGTTATTATTGTTGTATTGGAGTGTGACGGGTGTTCTACGATTGAGAGATAAGCCGGACCTGGGCTTGAGTGCACCTAGAATTAGAGTGGAAATTAGTGGGCGCGCACGTGCTTTGCATGTCCTAGTGTCCCACGAAATCCACACTCAGACGAGGTTCTTCTGGTTGGCCTCTTGTCCTGCCCTTTGGGTGGCTCGGGTTGCTGGTCAGTTGGATTGTCGACTCTGGGGACCGATCATTTGGAAGTTGGCTAAGTGAGGCTTCTTCAGGATTTGATGATGCCACTCCTTCTGGGAATCGTATCATCAACCCTGAAAGTCTGTGACGCCGACGACCGCATAGGATGCCATACCTTCGTCAGTTGCTAGGACACCTACCTGTGAGAGGGTTTTGGGGTTATGCAGGTAACTTGACCTTCAGACTACCGGTTCATTTCTCATGAGATACAGGATTGTGGATATTTTGTGGGCTGTTATCAGGGTCTGTCAGAGACCAGGTGTGGGTTATATTATTGGGTCTATCCGAGACCATGCTGGAGTTCTTTGTGAGGTCTGTCTGAGACCAGGGTTTGATGAGTATTGGAGGGTCTGTCTGAGACCTGTTCTTGGTGTGACTTGGGCTTCTTATTCAGGGCACTTGATCCCCTGTTGCAGCTGTTTGCATTGCATTGTTTGCATACCCATTTATCATTGCATTTCATTAACGTGTGTCTGTGCTGCAGGTGCATTACATACTTCCCTGTTCTAGTGCTCCGGACTTCTGATTGTTGATATGAGTAGTGTGCGGAAGACAGTTGCGTATAAGCTGCCCACTCCGGATGTGAATTCTATATTGAGTTTGATTGCCCTTGCGGATGATGAGGTTAGGGCTAGCTTCAAGAAGAGTTATACTTTTGCCTCTGAAGGTCTGTTCAATATATGAGTTGTTTTCTCTGTCGTGATTGAATTTCAACTTCTTTCCACTTTTGTCACCGCACTGTCACGACGCTACCCTGTATCAAATGTATTAGCACTAGAATGGGGGGAGTAATATTCCCCAATGCACACATGCACGTTAGCATTTTTGTATTCTGTCTGCATAAATCACATTGCATAGAATTTCTCTAGCTGGCCAAAGCACTTATCCAGCCTTTGTTCTATCCAGAGGGTGATTCTCGGGGGATTGTTCGAGGCAAGTGTAGAGTGTTGAAGACGGCCAAGGGGTTGAAGCAGACTTGAGCAGAATCAAGCAGTGAAGTCAGGTGGCAGTTGTTGGGAGCTATGTCAGAGAGCAGCTTCCAGTTCGTTGATACCTTGTCAGGTTTCACTGTGATGTCCAATCCCTTGTATGGATCTACGCGTGACGAAGACTTTCTGCAAGTGAACAACCTTATTGCAGCTCAGCTTGTACAACCTTCTGTTGAAGACCAAGGTCTACGTGAGCAGTTTGTTGTCCGAAGTGAATGTTATCCTTCTGTTGATACTTCAGACTACCAGAGTGTTGCTTTCCCTATGCCAAAGTCCCGAAGAGAAGTCCTAATGGCAAAGACTGAAGACCCATTAGCTCCCGGGTGTGCTAGGAGGTTTCGTGCATCGGATGAAAGATTCAAAGCCTTGAAAGGTAAAGACGCTGTTAACCCTAATGCTGCAGACATGTGTCTGGTTCCTGGCCTAGTGTTACCTCCGAAGTTCAGAATGCCGGAGGTTGAAAAGTACAAAGGAGACAGTTGCCCGAAGCAACATTTGGTGTTGTTCTGCCGAAGAATGACTCCATTCGTGCACAACGACAAGTTGATGATTCACTGCTTTCAGGATAGTCTGACTGGGGCATCTCTGAGTTGGTATATGCAGTTAGAGAGGGATCAGATCCAATCATGGGTGGATTTAGCCAGAGCTTTCCTGGAGCAGTATGACTACAATCTTGTTGAAGCTCCTAGTCGCGTGCAACTGCAAGAATTGTCTCAAGGGAACAATGAACCTTTCAGAAAGTATGTTCAGAGATGGAGAGAATTTGCTGCTAGAGTACAACCACCGCTTCAAGACCGAGAATTGAAAAGCATGTTCGTAAACTCCTTGCAGAGTTCGTACTTTGAAGGAATGATTGGAGTCGCACCAAATTTCTCTGAGTGGGTAAGGGCAGGAGAGCGCATCGAGTACGGTGTAAAGACTGGAAAAATCCAGAATGTTGCAGGCGGTCAGGCTCGTCAAACCGAAGAAGGAGTTGTGGGCAACGCAGTCAGGAATGATGTTGGGTATCCTCGAGACGAATCGGCGAAATCTATTGGTTCTTCGTCTTCTCAGCAACCAGTATCTTCTGCATCTCGTTATTCTGGACAGACCACTGTGCCTAGGGCATCATATCAGGAGTCTTATGTCGCTCAGCGAACTCGTGGCCAAGGTTATCAGACTCAGCGTCAGAATCGGCACAGACCTCGCAGCAGTTTGAAACGAAGGAATGGTCCTTCCCACCCAGTTCCTGTGCCGTACAGTCTGCTTTTGCCACAGTTGGTTCAGAACGCTTTGGTGGAGCCGAAAGTTCTCAAGCCTGTGCCAGAACCTTACCCTCCTGGGTACAATCCCCAAGTTCAGTGTGGTTACCATAGTGGCTCTCCAGGGCATGCAACTGAAGATTGTAAAGTTTTTCGGGCGAAGGTATAGCAGTTGATCGACCAGGATTGCATTTCCTTTCGAGAAGGATTTCTGTTTGTTCATACGAACTTCTCAGCCGTCTAAGCTCGTAGACTCGGAAAGTATTCCCCAGCGAAAGCCAGTGGTCCAGACAGGCAGGCGCCCTCAGCATTGGCAGTCCTCAGACTTTATATCATTTGTATTTGTAGTTTCTTTTCTGTTAGTTACTACTTGCTGTAAACATTGTATGTTTCGAATGGTAATAATAATAAAGTGACTATGCATTTTTTCTGAATTAATCATGTCGTTGTCGCTCATTTACTGCATTGCACTGACACTTGCATTTTATTCACTCCACTTTATCACTGTGATTAGCAAAGACTGGAGGGAGGATGACGAAATAAACTCATAACTGGTGATCGTATGCTTTCAGATAAAACCCTACCGATGACGTACAAGGCATTGTTTCAAATCCCCCAAACACTGGAGATATAAGGAGTTAGTCCCTTGTTAACCACTTCGACCCGGGAAGTAGAAGTTTTTCGGACTTTTAAACCCTCACACCTTAACCCGGGGCAGGGTAGTAGTCAGTTAGCTTGACCGAGCATTCAAGTCTTACAGAGGAGTGTTGTCTTTCGAGGACCAATTACAGTTTATGCCTCTCAAGAGGATGTACCTCGTCAACCACAGTGGTTAAACCTCACCAATCAGGGGTGAGACAGTTACAATCCTTTCGGAGCAATCAAGACGACCAATGTCACACGACTTTGTTCCAAAAGAAAGAAAAAGAAAAGCCCGCTAAGTAAAAAGAAAAAAAGCTAGAAAGCAAATACTTAGGCAAAAATCAGGGCATCCCGCTGGACTTCAAAAGAAAAAAATCAAAAAGAACTCAAAAGGAGTCAGTCCAGGCAAAAATTAGGGAATCAAAAAGAATGGAAAAGAAGGGATAGAAAAAATATATACAGATCCCAAGTGAAAGACAAAGTCGTGTATACAGACACCGAAAACGAAGAAGGAGTAATTGTCACTCCGAAAAACCCTGTGAGTTCCTTAACTGTGTTCCTAATATTCAACATACCTCTCGAAAAGGCGAGCGCTCGAGCTAAGTTAGCTGAACTGTAGGATCGGAGAACATCACGTAGAAGGGGTGGGTACAAATCACAATTTGAGCCAAATATCCTTTGTTTCATGAACCGTGAACCCGACCACGATACAACCCTTAAAAGACCTAATTGAGGCAGGGTTTATTCTGAAAGCGCATTACGATAAGGTTGAGTAACCTGACTCCTTCGTGACTTGCTAGTCACATCCTTGTTGTGTTTTTCACTGACCATGTAAGCACTACGTTTGAACTTTGGTTCATTCGTCACTCAATCATGACGTGTAAATGAGTGACAGCACAAATTTCTTCAAAATCTGCATAAACATTGCATTAGAATTACCATTCGTGAACATATGATTTTTACTTGCAGGTTAGTAGTTGACATGAAGGAGATTCCAACAGGGAATAATCGAGCAGGACTGAGTAATTCAGCAGTCTGAACCAGCATGGCGTATGTTGTGAAACCCAGTGAATCAGGGGCATTGACTTCCATTGAGTTCGGAATCAGTTAGTCTGAGGACAAGTCCCGAAGCTTCAGTTGATCAAGGGGCAGTATGCTTGAGAGGCAACTAATCAGAAGTGAGTCTTCTCGAGATCCAATCAGGGGCAGTCATACAGAACGTGGAAGCAGATACTTCAGGTGGATAATCAGATCAGGATAAGTCGCTAGAACACTCATTCAGGGGCAAGTCGCTGCAGAGAGCGTTGAAACCAACTGGGTTGATCAGGGCTAATGGAGATTGAATCTTTTTGTCGTATAGATACCGGGGCAAGTAATCTCGAGGTCGTCTCATAGCAAGCGGTTCAGAGCAAGTATTCCCAGGAGTTAGATAGGGGCAAGTTGAGTGCACTGGGGCAAGTTATTCAAAAGCTCGCAAAGTTCCCCGCCAGAGTCCATGGCAGGTTAGTACCCTCTCCAGAGGTTGAATGTTGTGTCTTCCCCCGGTGAAGTCGCCCCAGGCAAAATTGAGTGTTGTCTCCCCAGGAGAGCGGAGATTGCGTCAAAGGAAAAGATCAATGTATCTTCAGTAGTTCGGAATTAGCTTATCAAGCGGCGCAGAGCCTTCCCCAGTGAAGGTCGAGATGGATATGATTAACTTCCCCAAAGGGTTTCTTGCGTAGTGCGAATCAGAGCACACCGGTCAATCCCCAGCTCAGTGATAGCAGGATGAAGTACCCCACAGGGCGTAATCAGAGTGTTGATACATTTGAAAGAAGTCTCCGGGATTGCTTTTCTCTTTCCTCAACAGGTTGATCCTTCCTCGTCAGGATGATTATTTTTCAGCAGAATTTGAAGTTTTAAGTTTGTGAGCTACCTTCCCAGCAGGATGGTTATCCCCGACGGAGTTAGTTCATCTTTCTAACATTTATTTTGTTGGAAGCGTATCGGTAGTATTCCAGTCATCCCCAGCGAATCCAGTTTGTCTTCAGCATTTATTTTGCTGAAGTAAATCTTTGCATAAACATGCATCATACTCGCATTTTACCCAAATACGTAGTATTTCCATGTTGTGTGGAAGCATTACGTCATTATCAAACGCGCATTTTTGAAACATAAGCCAGGTTGGTTACCTCGTCCGTTTCAGACAAATTGTTCCTTGCCGATAAGAGAAATCGTGATTCAGGAGGATGTGGTTTTATGGTCAAAGTACGCAGTGATTGTATTTGTACCATATATGGGGTTCATATTGTAAGGCACGCAGTGATCGTGTTGATTTTGAGATGTTGATTTGTGGCCCAAGTACGCAGTGATCGTATTTGTACCATCTATGGGGTTCATGTTGTAGGACACGCAGTGATCGTGTTGATCTTGGTATGTGTAGCTGTGGTCGAATGGAGCAGTGATCATATTTGTCCCGATCTAAGAAGATTGTGTGGTAAGGCACGCAGTGATCATGTTGGTATCATCTCGGGGTTTTATGGGGCAGGACACGCAGTGATCGTGTTTACCATGTCATGTGATGTTTGTTGGTCGATATACGCAGGGATCATATTCGTCCGTTATATAGTGGTTATAGATTGACACGCAGTGATCGTGTTCATCCAGTTTTTGTTGGTCGGTGTACGCAGTGATCGTATTCGTCCGTTGTACGATTTGGTTAGGGGGTGAAGCATGCAGTGAACGTGTTCATCTGGTTGTTGGTGGCCGAAGTACGCAGTGATCGTATTCGTCCCATGTTTGAAGTTGTGTCACAACACGCAGTGATCGTGTTTCCTCCAGTCAAGAGGGCCGTGACATGAAGCGCGCAGTGATCGCGTTCACCCTATGTATGGTTAGAATATGCAGTGATCGTATTCGTCCGGTTATGTGGGTTAATCGAGACACACAGCACGCGGTGATCGTGTTTTCTCCAGTCAAGAGGATCGTGGCTCAGAGCGCGCAGTGATCGTGTTCAAGATACGCAGTGATCGTACTCGTATAGCACGCAGTGATCGTGTTGATAGTACCATGGGAACTTGTGATGCGGAGCACGCAGTGATCGTGGCTATCGTATCAGTTGGTTTTGTTGGTCGGCATACGCAGTAATCGTATTCGTCCTATTACATGGGTTGGTTTTGTCGCACACGCAGTGATCGTGTTGACATCATTTTGGGGGTTTGTTGGTCGAGATGCGCAGTGATCGTGTTCATCATATTGGTGGTTGAAGTACGCAGTGAACGTGTTCGCCTCTTCTATGTGGATTTATTCCGCCTGGCACGCAGTGATCGTGTTTATCTCATCCGGTTGGACTTATGGTCGATGTGATTTTGGTTGTAACACCGCACGTAGTGATCGTGTTCGTCGTGTTTGTCCCTTTAGTTGATGTTGTTTGTGATACACACAGTGTTCGTATTCGTCGCAGTTTTGTGGATTTATGGCGTACGACATGTAGTGATCGTGTTCGTCATGTCATATTCCCCTAGCAGAGTTGCTTGGTCAAGCACTTCTCTTTCTCCCCAGCCGAGTCCTTTCTCAGAGTGTTGTGGAAATGGCATAATGCAGATTTTGGGTGGTTACCCACAGTTACCCCAGTAGAGACGTAATCCCCAGCGGGGTGGCCTTCAACGAGATACTTGGTTAAGTTCCTCGTAGTCCCCGGCAAGGTATTCTTCGACAAGTCGCTTGGTTAAGTTACTTGTATTCCCCCATCTGAGTCTTTCTCAGGATGCTGTGGATTCAGCATTGTAAGACGGTAATGCAGTTTGCGGGTCGTTACCCGTAGTTCCCCCAGCAGAGTTATGTTCTCCAGCAGGGTGTTACTTCAATGAGTTACTGGTTTTAAGTCCTTCATAGTCCCCAGCAGGGTATTCGCCACAGGAGTTGTTTGGTTAAATTCCTCGTATTTTTCAACAAGGTTATTCTTGTCAAGGTACTTGGTTAAGGTCCCAATTTCCCCAGCAGGTGTTTGACGGCAGTCGTCAGAATTGTCCTCTCAGAGTTGCTTGGTTAAGTTTCTCGTGTCCCTGCAAGACGCTCGTTCAGATACGAACGGAAGGTTGGTAAGTGAAATCAACATTTTCCCGCAGTCTAGTGAATGCTCGTTTAGGTACGAACGAAAGGTTGATAAGTGAAATCAGCATTGTCTCGTTCGGTTAAGCGTTTGCTCGTTTCTTCAGGATACGAAAGGTTGATCAGTGAAGGCAACATGACAAGTGAAGTCAATATTCTCCCGCTGGTTAGCGTGTGCTCGGTTGATAAGTGAGATCAACAGAGGTTGATAAGTGATATCAACAATTTCTCATTGTTTGGTGCATGCTCATTTCTTCGGAATAGAGTGGTCTGCAGACAATATCAGATTATTTTACAAAAGCAGATTGACAGAGGAATGGTTAGTTGTTTCCGTGACAACAGAAGTCATTTCCCTGAAGGGTTTTCCCAAGCAGTGGTCGTACACGCAATTTATTTTTGCGGTTGGCAAATTTCCGGGTTCTTTTGTATTCAACCGTCTCGTACCTCGAATGTCTGAAGGTTACGCGCTCTTCATTCAGCCGGGTCCAAGCCGCTTGAATAGGGGCAGCTGTTGCACCCCAAAATTTTCCCAACCTTTTCTAACCTAGGTTTATGTTTCAATTGCATAGTCATTTGCATTGTCATCATGTACATAGTGCATTCATCTGCATTGCATAGCATAAGCAAGCTAATCTTAATCAGGGGATCAAGTTCCATTCTTATCTCAAGAGGTATATTCAAGGGTTTCATTCATACTCAAGACTACTCAGGTCATCAGGGAAGAATTTGAGCTTTGAAGAGTTAACAGGTTGATCAGTGAGTTCTCCCCTATCTTGAGGTTATTTGGGGATCATCAGAGGAAGTGTGAGCCATGATCCAAAAGCATGAGGTGTGTATGGATTATGAAGAGCCTAGATGATCATTTTTGAGGAGTAACCAAGTCATTGGAATGATTGCAAGAGCCTCAGTTGAAGTCAGTCAACTAGGGTTTTATCTGGGTCAACACTGGGTCAACCCTAGGTCAAAGACTTGTTTTGAAAGGCATCAAGGATCAGTTGAAGAATGTGGGATTCATTATTTGCTACATGGATATGGATATGGTGTTGTGCCAAAGAAAAATCAGAAGGAGTCAAGGAGAGATGGAGTTACCAAATTAGGGTTTCAGTGTAAAATCCCCTGATTTAGGTCAAACTTCAAAGTAGGGTAACTCAAGATGCAAGCTTCATATGAATTTCTGGTACACATGAAACTTGTAGAGTATCTTCATATATTTAATTTGAGTGGTGGAAGTCATCAAGATGATTTATAGAACTCAAGTTATAGCTCTTGCAAGTTACAGGTCATCTGAGGGCACTGAAATTTGTCTGTGAAAGTTGTCTATCTTCCAAGCAACTTTTGACCTTCAAGGAGATTTCAAATGAATTTCTGGCCAACATGAGAGTTGTTCCTAATTGTCTTAGCTTTATAGGAAGGTATGGTATACCTTCATATGATTTTTGGAACTCTACTTATGTCCTTGGCAAGCAAAGGGTATTTTGGTCATTTGAGAATTACAGGTCATTTCAAGCCTATGCCCAAAACGCATACAAGGAAGCTTCAAATGAAAAACTTCACAACATCAAAGTTGCTCAAAATGTCATTTTAAGTCTAGAAAAGAGGTCATGGGAGTTTGGAAATGCATAGAACTCAAATTGATAAAAGTTGGTGAAAATGACTTAAAAATGGCATATAACTTGAAAAAGTTCAAATGGAAAATTGGTTTGGGCAACCTATAAATCCAAAATGGGTCATGTAATATACCAAATTGATTCCAAACCACATTTTAGAGACTTTGGTTCAGCCACATTTTTGAGTTAAGGCTTAAATTTTGGAGTTGCTTTGTAAATCCATGACTTACATAATAAGGTACAAATGCCAAACTTAATGAAATGCAAAGAATAAGCTTGCTATGCATCTAGACCTTTCCAATAACTCATGTAAGGAGATTTTCAAGCATAATTAAAGGGATGTACCAAGTCTAGGCATGAGATATCATAAGAGATGAGATAAAGTATCATATCATGACATGAGATATTCTAGAATCATCCTAGAGGGATCCAGAAACTTCTAGGCATTTCCATCATCATCTATATAATGAATGTGGATCATTGGTGGAAGAGGTTGGTGAAAAGAGAGAGAGAAAAGTTAGAATTCCATTGTTGCTTCAATTGTAAGAAAGAGTGAATTCATACAATCAACATCAATTCTGTGCATTCTTCTTCTCCATCCATAATCCATTGAATCTCTTGAGTGCATACATGCTGAATTAGAGAGCCATCCATGGAAGATTGAAGAACTAGGGTTTGAAATTGCAAGAAGCATATCAGATTCGAATCACATACTACAAGCCTTCATCTTCCAACTTTTTGCAAACAGAAACCAGAGTATCATCTAAGGATCATCTGTGAAAGATTGCAAGTGTTGAATCGAGCCAATTCTCATCCGCTTCATCAAGAATAGCAGGTTTGCATTTTGATCTCTACACCATTAATTATGCATAGTTAGCTTAGTTTTTTAGGTTAGAGTTGTTAGGGATAGGTAGATAATGATATCCAGAGGGTTTAAGTGCCATTCATGGAGTTTGAGAATATGGTGTTGAAACTTTAGGGATCAAGAAATCTTAGGTTAGTGAGTTTTAATCCAAAGCTGTTAGCATGTTAGGATCAGTATGACATAAGGATCATCCTAGTGCCAAGATTTGCAAGAATGGTGAAGCTCCCTCATGAGTGCAGTTGATGGATCATGGAGCTTATGGTTGTCGGGTTTCACATTGGAGTGGGTTTTGGGAAGAACTAAAGGCATGGTTGTGTTCAGGGGAGAGAGTGGAGTGTTTTTGATCTTTACATCTTTGGTTTTCATGGAGAGACGAGGGAGAACAGAGGGAGAGAAAGAGAGTGCATGAACTCTGGTTCTTGGATGAAACCCTAGCTCGTTGGAGAAGACGATGCTAGGACCGTGAGATCATGAGAAGACCCTTGACCAAGGAAACGATCCAAGGGCTCAGATTTGAAATAAAAATAAGAGGGAAATTTGGATGAGAATGAAACTATGCGTTTCATTAAAACGCAACCCATGGGCCCTGAATCAGAATGCTAACCCCACCCCCCAAACCTGAGCCCAATGCGTTTTGAGCTGTGAATTGTTGCTATATACACCCCGCGTGCTCTCTCTCTCTTTTTTGTTTTTTTTCTGATTTAATTTCCTAACTGGGCTTAACGCATTTGCTATACGCACCACCCCCTTCCTGGCCCATCCAGAATTTTAACTGAGCGCCTATAATGTTGACACCCCTCCCCCATTTATTTCATTTTTGTGATTTTTAATTCTTTAATATTCTTTAATCTTGTAAAATCCATATAAAAATGAAAAATTGATATTTTTAATTGCTTCTTTTTGCATTAGGTCAATAATTCTGTTAAGAAAAATAATAAATAATAAAATAGCATTTTATTTTGTTTTAGTATTTTTTGTGTATTTTTCTTTTTAATAGCTTTTTAAGTGAGTTTAGTTTAGCACATAATTTTGTTGATTTTAGTTCTAATAGTTCCCCTTAGATTTAGGGTCCATTATTTTTAGGGTGATTAACTTAGGACTTTAGCTTCCTCATAGGATTTAATTCATAATTTTAGGATTAATTTTTAGATGATTTGATTAGGTGAGATTAGAGTGGTTAAAATTAGGGTTTTAAGTGAACATAGGTGAGATAGATCATTTCTTTTAGGAATTTCGATTTGATTTTGGGGTATGGGACTATAGGGGTTATGGGTAGATAATAGATCCCTTAGAAAATATTATGCTTCCCCTATTACTATTAGTATATTGCTTGTATTTGATTGACTGTGTGGTGTGCCCTCTCTAGGGTTATTATTTGACTGTGGGGGGTATTGGGTTTGTTTGGGGCTTGGGGTTTGAGCTGAAGACTGTGTTGATGAAGCCCATTTGAAGATCAAAGGGAATGAAGACCAAATTCCAGAGTTGATGAGGAGTATCTCTTGCTGGCAGCTGTTGAAGGATATAGGATCTAGGAGTTAGGCAGAGCTCTAAAGTAGAAAACTTGATTCACAAACATGGAAGGTCTTGATTGCCTCCATCCCTCTCTATGATGCAGAGTCTCTCTAAGACATTCACCCCCTTCCTTTGGAAGGCTTGGTGATAGTGTCTAAGAGATAGAACTCTTGAGAGAAATATTCTATGTGTTGTTAGCAGTCTGTTTGCCACCCTTGGTGGTCAACTAATTGTTTAACACCCCAGTTCACTCTTGTGATTGGTTCCTCAGCTGGGAGATTGAGACTTGAAGAAAAGCCATTAAGAGATTGGAGATAAAAGACTGATGCTTGCTTGAAGCTTGTGGATAGTTGAAGATGACTTGAAGACAGATGCTGATGAAGACTGCTTTGCTGTTTAGTTTTAGCTGTTTAATTCTTGATGTATTGTGTGAATTTCCCTGACTGTATTGTTTGCTGTTTAGCCTGTTAGGTTGAAAGTGAATTCTGTTCACTTTTGCCTATTGTTTTCTAGGTTCGAGGTTGAGTGGGACTCCCTTGCCTCGCTTGTATTGTTGCATCCATGCATTTTACTGCTTTATTATATATATCTGTTGTTTCTATTTCCGTTTATCCCCTAGGATCTCTGTTTCTCTCTGCGCAAGAGAGGAGCATGATAGACATTAGGTCTTAACCCATGCATGATAACATTAGGGTAGATTTTATCCCTTTTTCAACCCTAGGATTTGTAGAGTGTCATCTCTTCTTTCTTCAAACAACAGAAAAACATTAATAAAGGTTATAACAGAAATCAATTCACTTCTTCCGTCAAAAGATTTGAACAAACATCAACCTTTTTGTCCTTCAGGGACTGATAATAAGAAAACCCTTGTTTAAGGTGAGATTTTTCATAAAAGACACTTGAACAGCTTGTGTCGTGCGTAGCCCGAACTACGTTTGCTCTGATCTTCCATGCTTTGTGGAAGTACGTAGGCATAGGATGCGATATCCTAGCGAGCAACCTTCACCCCATCTTCCCCCGTAGTTAGCCGAACTACAGCTGCTCTGATTTCTCGTACCAGACGAGAATATGTAAGCATAGGATGCGATATCCTAGCGAGCACACTAACAACTAACCTTTTGTTCTCTCGCTGCTGTGCGATCGAGACTTTCCCGCTGACGACTGATGTTATCCTTTTCTCTTGCCCAAGTGCATTTGAGACCAGACCATAGTTTTTCCCATAGGTTCCCGTACCTTTGAAACCAGTTTGATTTCTCACTGCTGTGTGAGAATACCCTGTTTAGCCGTAGTTAGCCTGAACTACGTAAGCTCTGATCTTCCATGCTGTGTGGAAGTACGTAGGCATAGGATGCGATATCCTAGCGAGCAACCTTCACCCATCTTCACCCGTAGTTAGGCGAACTACGTTGACTCTGATTTCTCGTTCCAGACGGGAATACGTAGGCATAAAGTGCGATACTTTGCCGAGTCATGTTTTCTTTTCTTTTCAGACCTCATCCTTTAGTTTAGATAGAAGTGTAATCCATACAAACCAAACAAGCGTGGATCCCATCGAGTACTATGGACGTGAGGGGTGATAATACCTTCCCCTTGCGTAACCGACTCCCGAATCCAGGTTTTGGTTGCGATGACCATACCTTTCCCCGTTTTTTGCGAGGTTTACTTCGAGCGTTTCCTTTCCCTCTGTTGGGATAAATAACGCACGGTGGCGACTCTTCTGTTCAGCCGGCGCCGATTTTCGCAGTAGCGACAAACTCTTCTCACTCCAATCAAAGATCTTGAGGTTCTGTGTGAGAACTTTGTGGATTTTGATTCCATTGAAGAGAATGGTTTTGATCTCAACCCAACCATTAAGAATCAAAACTGGGAAAAGTACTTTGACAGGTTAATGGGTCCTGTTTATCCAACATTGGTGAAGGAGTTATGGATACACGCCCAAGTTTGCCCTAAGTTTATTCATTCTTCTGTTCTTGGAAAGGAGATTGTTACTACTGAGAAGTTAATAAGACATCTGATTGAGTATAAAGAAACTGATGGAATCACAAGTATGGAAACTGCTCGTGTGGACTTGGCTGATATTTTTCAAGAAGTTTGTGTTTCTGGGGAACCATCCAACAAAGTCAGAGATCTGAAGCCTATTTACAGAATCTGGGCTAAGATTTTCATGAGCTCCATTTTTCATAGGAAATCTTCAAACTCTCCAGATTATGTCAACTCAGAACAACTGTACTTCATGTTCTGTATGAGTAAAGGCAAGAAGGTGGATCTGCCTTATCTTCCGTTCATTCATCTTCTGAACCATATAAAGGAAACAAGAAAAGAATTTAGAGTTAAGGCTGGAAAGATTAGAAATTGGATCCCTATGGGAAGGTTGATATCAGACATTCTAACAGAGAATGGTCTTGTAAAACATCTGACTGATGCTGGGGTGACAGATGATCTGTCTTACATTGTAGGATCTGTCATCAATGGGAATACTCTGAAAAGGATGAAAGTCATCTCAGAGCTTGCTGGAAAACCTAAGAAGTTTGACTCTGATGAAGTCAGCAGAAGAAGGATCCCTTTAGCAGATTTTCCTATGTTCAGTGCTGATGAACCTAGGAACATCATTTTGACATTCATTGTTGATTGTTTGAAGAATGGTATTCCTTTGCCTGCTAACATAGTACAGAAGGAAGGAGAAGTCTTGCCAAATCTTCTGAGAGAAAGGCGCAAGAAGAGAAAAGCTGAGGAAGGATCTGTTGCACAGCCTAAGAGGAAAGCCTCTGATGCTGCTGACAAGCCTAAGAAGGACAAGAAGCAGAAGGAAAATCCTCCAGAAGCTAGCTTGGAGGAAATAAGAGAAACAATTCAACAGGTATTAACATCTGATCCAAAACCATCTGCCCCTTCACCCTCACCTTCACCTCCTCCATCTCCTCCTCAACCATCTAGACCTCCTTCATCTGAACCAATTTCATCTCCTCATACACATTCTCAACCATCTTCTATTCAACAACCATTTAAAACCCCTCAACAAAAATCATCTAAACAACAACCCTCTCAATAAGTACAATCTGAACCACAAAAACAAAAACAATCTAAACCACCCTCTTCTACTCAACCACCAGAAGAACCAACCATCCAAAATCCTAAACCATCTATCCCACAAACATTTGAAGACATTCTGGATGTGCAACCCATTGCAACCATGTATGTCCTCTCTTCCACTTCATGACATTCAACTGAATCATCTGATTCTGATGAATCTGAATTTCCCTCACCAACCTGTTTAGAGATTCCTGATCCTTTTAAACCACTACCATCTGACCTACCTGCTTCTGAACAACATCTTCATCAGATTGCTCTTCGCTCCAAATTTAACTTCACAGAATTTCTACCATCTTCATCTGATGTTGTTACATCAACACCATCTGATGTTGACACCACTATTCCTCATCTCACCATACCACAACCATCTGAACCACAACCATCCATACCACAACCGTCTGAACAACCACCATCTGAACAACCACCATCTGACCAAACACCCCCTGAACAAACCCAAACAAGCCCTGAACCCTCACAAAAAGTCACCCTAGAAGACTTTCTGAACCCCAAAACCAGATTAGATGTTTCTACTCTGTTCAAGAATTTCAAGAAGGAAATGCGCATGGGGATTGCTTCTATTGAAAAAACATGTTTGTCTAGTATGGATCCTGCTGAATCTGAAGCTTCTTGGAACAGTTTCATCTCAAAGTTCCACACTGCTGCCTCTGATGTCAGAACAATCTGTGCTGATGATGCAAAGGCAAAGTTTGCTGAAATGGTCAGACAGACTCTGCTAAGCATTCTCACAACACCGGTGCTACTTCTGGAAGATGCTCCTGCTGAAGATACTGCTGCAATGATAGAAGATACTCCTGCATATGACATTGAGATTGATCATCCTATGGCAACTGCATCTACTTCTGCACCCTCTACATCTGAGATGAAGACTGAGACTCTAGATGTTGTCCAAGAAGTCAAGGAAATCAGATCATGGATGATAAAATAGGAATAGACTACTGAAGAGATCAAAACTTGGATGGCCAAGCAAGAAGAGTCTACTGCAAAGATTACTGATCTTCTGACCCTGATTGCATCTCGCCAGCCCTAGTTTTCTTTTCCATGTTTTTGCATTCTTGTTTGCACTTGTTTTCTGTTGTTTTGTTTTATTTCACCTGTTGTCTGAACATCTTATCTTTTGTTCTGTTTAGATCTGAATTCTTTTGGCTATTTTGATTTTCATTTATGTGTTAGTTTTCTTTTCTTCTATTATATTTTCTGTCTTTTAAAATCTTTTTGATTATGACAAAAAGGGGGAGAAAGAAAATCTGATTGTTCAATCCATAAGCAAATACTAAAATGAAAATTCAGACATAGTACTAACTAACATTGAATCTTAAGAATTTTCAGATTTTATTGTTTCATCTGACAAAAACTCTTTGAAGTTACCCTGAGAATTACCAAACTAGGCTCTGATCCTTGAAGCAAATTTAACTTTGATTCTGGAAGATAAACCAGACTCGGTATTTGAAAGAATTCATCAGGCTCTGATTATGGAAAGCATCCAAGCTCTAATTCTTTATTTTTAACAAGGATTCCTACTAGGTTCTGAAATATACTCAAGCAAAAAGGGAAGTGTTCTCTTCTATTAGAGTATTCATTTCTGGGGGAGATTCTTAATCTCAGGGGGAGTCATATTTTTTAGTCTCTTTATTGAACAAAATTTCCTATGTTTTTTCATCATCGAAAAGGGGGAGATTGTTAGAACACATATTGGTGTTTCTTATATCTCTATGTTTTGATGATAACTCTTATGGAATTTTGTATTAAGAAGATATATACTCTAAAATTTGTTCAAATATTATTGTTTCAGGTATTAAATTGAATACTTTTAAAGAAGCAAAATACATAAGTACAAGCAACTATGCAAAGCTCTGAAGCATCAGATGCAAGACAATCAGAAGACTCAAAAGCGCTGCTAGAAGAATCTGAAGTAGAAGCTGCAGAATGATCAGAAGTGTTGCTGACAGAATAGTTGAAAGCTTTGATTCAAATCAGACTCTGAAGTTCATTTCACTACAAGATCAAAGGCTCTGATCATCAGACTCTTATCAAATAATATTCAGGCTCAAGCACATACTGCTGCACACTCTGATGAAGACTCTGATCAAGATTGAGACTCTGATATTTTAAGATCTGATCATCTATCAAGGCTCTGATCATCTCAATCATTTCAGCTCTAATCATCTTAAAGTATTTCATTCCTTTAAGCTTGCTACAAGTTCTGAAGTGCAGATTATGAAGACTTCATCCTGAAGGAAGCTTGTTGAAGAAGCTGTAAACTTGGTTGGACATGGTGCTACTTCCAAAGTAACCAACAACTATTTTGTCCAAAGAAGTGACATGGTGCAAATCCCAAGGCTTCTACAACCATACTTTTCCTGCAGAAAGCATATCTCTGCCCATACTTTTTGGTAATGAAAAGTCTTATATTCTAATATAATATTCAGCTGCACATCACTCAAAGCAAATTGGAAAAGCTATAAAAGGAGAACTTCTACAACATTTAGAAGTTTCTAGTTCACTCAGAAATAAATATTCATACACGCTTGATTCATCAAAGTGAAAATCTCACAAAGATCTTATTCTTTTGTTCTTTCATAAAACTGTATAGTTTTACTTGTACTTAATCTTAAGTGTAAATATCACAGTTGTGATACAGCTTATTAGAAGCAATCAAACACTTGTTAGTTTACATTAATTTGTAAGAAGTTCCTTGAGAATACCAAGGTGTGGTCAGTTGTTCTTGAGAAGACTAAGACAGTTGTTCTTAGTGCTTACTATTGTAATCAGTTGATTAATAGTGGATTAAGTCCTTGTGGAGAAAGGCAAATCATCTTTGATAAGGTGGACTGGAGTAGTTGAGTTCAACGAACCAGGATAAAAATCTTGAGTTGTTTTTTATTGCCATATTTCTTAAAACTCTTATTCAACCCCCCCCCCCCCCCCTTCTAAGTGTTTTTCTCACCTTCAAATTTTACACTCAAGTTTTTCTTGTTATGAATGCTTGATCTCCCTTGCTTTTGCTCCTCCTGAAATAGTAATGCAGATTGGGCCTGGGCTGATTATAACTTAGGTTTAACCAAGTTAAACCACTTTCCATAATTAAAGGCACTTTTAAATAGGTCATATGCATTTCATGTTATACTCAACACTGCCTAGAATCTCGCCTGAAATAACTAAGGAGCCATAACAGGTTTCCTGAAGTATAGCCTGAGCTTCCTCTTGCAATATAACAGTAAACTTAAACACGTGCCCTGATGTCATACGCTTGATGTCATAACATCTAGCATGACACACTTTGTTCTTAGCTGACCAAACTCACCCTGCAGTACACTCCTGTAGAATCTTCTTCATAACAGTAGAAACAAATATATTATAGTTTCCTAAAAAAGTCTCAGAGATCCTTTTTATG
This sequence comes from Lathyrus sativus, assembly GCA_963859935.3. NCBI lineage: Eukaryota > Viridiplantae > Streptophyta > Magnoliopsida > Fabales > Fabaceae > Lathyrus > Lathyrus sativus. The sequence goes on from OZ012737.1 coordinate 168,555,918, forward strand.
AACACCAATTAAATATGCATAGTCATGTTATGAATATCTTTGACCTGCGCATACTTGATGAGATATATCCAATAGGATCTCATCAAACCAAACCACTTATGTCAAGTGATATAAAATAGAAGTTACTGTTGTAACAGACATCGATGTCATGACATTGGTAATGACATCCCGATTAACACACATGACAGCAGTTCTGTCATGACAGCAGATGGAGATGTTATAACATCCTGCTTAACATCAGTGAAGAATCCTGTTTTACCAAAATTTAGTCAGTCATAGAACCATGGACAATCATATAGTCATGGACCTTACAATCTCCCCCTTTGGAAAATTTTGGCTAAAACAACCAAACAAACATCAGGGCAGTAGCAGTAGTTTTCTCACATACAAACTATCACGCTCCCCCTTAATAGTTGCATTCAGCAAGCAACTACAAAGTACTACTCTTTCCTTAGCAGTAGCAACAGATGACATAACAACACTTTATATCTCCCCCTTGGTTTAGTCAAAAATTGACAAAAATTGGAGTTATTGTACATCCATATAATCTGAATGACATCTCACAACCTTCCAGAAGATAAACACAAATTGAATCAGATACTCAAGCTGCTTGATCTCTAATCAACATAAAGACTGCACCACTTCAGCAGCAAACCATAGACCAGGATTTAAACCCTTCTGCTCAACAAAAATCAGAGCACTAAGTTTTATGTCCAACTTATGCATATGAACTAGCACACTGACTATTTTACACCATGATTCATAATGATAAGAAACAACCTCATCAGTGTCAATGACTTTAACTCATGACCATTGTTTTTGAATCTTGAGTTCTTGCCTTTTCTGAAGCTGCACCTTTAGGAGTGACACTTTTGGCATTACCAATTAAGGATAATCAATTAAATACTTGCCACAAGTAACAATTGGTTTTAAATCCCCAATTTGAGACACACAGATATTCTGCAGAGAAAAATAAATTCTCCCAGACAATAACCAAAGTTGTTTCCTAGGTCATTCATAAGAGGTAAGCCTAGTCCTTAGTTCAAACCAACAGTCTCACAAAGCTAGACCCATAGTCACCTTGTCAAGGTAGAAGGGTACACCAAATAGCACAATGTCATTACAACCTCATTAGTGGTTCAAGAACACAAGCTTGCCTGAGAATTAGCAGACTTTGTACACAGCTCCACATCAGCACACACTCACTATAAGCAATGTAGCTACACATCATACAAGTACACGGCTCCCCCTGTCATGCATACTCAGTACTCCCCCTGAAAGAGAGAACCCAAACATATGAAGACTTACTTCAACCTCTTCATATTCACACACTGCAACTTTACACCCCTTGATTCACAAACCACACTAGAACAAATATCAGAAGTAGTTGCAGGATAGACATAACTATCTGTGAGATTACTCAAATTCAGTAAATGCCATGTTTCCTTGACTTACATATGCACAAAATCAGAGTTGATGATGTCTTGATCTTCATCTTCACTTAGTCATACAACTACAAGACAAAACACTTGGAGAGAGAGAGGCCCAAAAAAACTTGATTTGATCCATTGACACAGAACCAAAAGTAATACACTTGTCATGTTAACCATGAGCTAGAGCAGTAACACAAAGTCACAACATCTTGTCTGACATTCCTCCTTCGTAAAATCCAAACTGTTTGAAACCACAAACAATCTTGATACATAATTGCACTCTTGCAGTAACAAATCCTAGATAAAAGTATAACTTCCCATATCAAGGATAACCAGTGCTCGTTTAGAAGCACGTGAATGGAAAACATAAGACTCATCTTCATGTCTTCAAGAGCTTACTCTCTATTCAACACACATGTTGAATGCATTCACATACCACAAGCCCATAGTACACCCAACAAACACATGCTCTCCCCCTATCTTTGATAAAAGATGCTCCAAGATCACCATATTATATCTTAAGACTAACCTCATGCTCAGACAGTAAGAAGGCACAAAACAGATCCACTTCTTTCTAGAGTTACTTGCAGCAAAGGAACCCTTTTTCCACAAGTATTTTGACCTCAGCCTAAGATGGACATCCCATACTCCAAGACAGTCTTTACCTTATCATTCTCTCGTATGATAGGTTAGAACACTTCTGAGTCAACTAATGACTTGATTGCTTCCATATACCACATCATAATGTAATCAACCAATGATCCACTCTAGTCTTGTACCATACCTTCACATCATACTCCAAGACAGTCCCTTTACCTCATCATTCTCCCGTATGAAAAGATAAAGTACTTCTTAGTCAAGATGTGAATCACAAGTTCCACAACAGATCTTCAAGACCCGCTAACAAAATGATGTTCTGACATTAGTTAGGACATCCTAACATATCTCAGACACAGCATCCAATGGTTCTTGATATGCCCACAACTGGACTTACTACAACCTAGTAATCCAAATGGGAATCTTCAAAGAACATAGCTCCACCAACTTGATCAACAACATCTCAAAAAGAAGGTAATCTTCCATGAGCAACTTAGGGCTTCTACCACAAGCTCCAATGTATGAACAGAACCAGAACCTTCTTTGGTCTTCAACCAACTACCCTTCTACACAAGAGTAATTTTTAAAGGCACACTGCTTAAATAACCAAATGCCACTGTTTGGTTACTCAGCATCTTTCAGAGCTCTAGACAGTCTTCTACCAAGCTAACTTGTTCTACTTCCTCCATAGCAAGGCATCTTTGATACACCAAGAGTTGGACCTGAAGTTTCTGTTTGATGTCACAACATCTGTTTAGCCATCCTGTGGTGAATTCAGTCCTTTATTCTGCCACTTAGAAGAACCTTCTCCATATAACAGAAAAAGTGTTCCATGCTCTCATGAACTTGATTAATGATATCAGGTTTGAGTAGACAACCTCTATTCTACAATAGCTACCTTTGAAAGCATTTGCTCTAGAAAACTCTTCTTTAGAGAGACCAACCATGCCAAAGATTGACTCTTCAAAGAAGGTTTGTCACAAGAGATCTTTACAAAAGGAATCCCGCTTTTCTTAAGTAGAGACTTCTTCAAAAAGTCAGAGATAACTTCCACTTATCCTTGACCTCCAAGATGAGCAAGGTTACATGATCCTATGTACTTAGATCCAAAATAAACTGACCCAAGCAGTGTTATCACCGGGACAAGTTTCTTGCCATGAAACTTTCTAGATAAATATCAGATGCTTCTAGTAGTGACTAGAACACACCTGCTGCACTCAAATAAATTGATCCAAGAAAAATGTCTTCATCTTCACTTCCATCTGCACTACATTCTAGTCTTAGTTTCTTGCCAGGAAACTTCCTAGAATAAAGACAGATCCTACCACACATGTGTATGGTACCAAGATCATCAGCTATATCTCCTTTGATCTAGTGATTCACTCTTTGAATCAACAAAATTCTGCACAATCTCTACTGATGGAATGTCTCAACATCGGGTTGAACATCAGATCCTCAAACAGCTCAAGGGCCTGATACTTGTGCTACAACTGATGAGACAACTTGATCATCAACTAAGGATAATCCATTAAATATTTGAGAATATCTAAAATAGCAATGAATCTTAAATCCTTATCTGAACTTCATGCAATCTTGAACTTCATAGATAACCAATTAAATACGTGTGTAGTCCACACATAGCAACTGATCTGAAATCCATACAACTTGTTGAGAAGACCATATGATAGATAGTTACACTTCACTAATACCAAAAGTATTCTTTAGTATAAGTATCTTTAATGTTGAAACATCAAGGCTGACACCCTTGACTCAACCTACCTATGACTTCATCTACTGATAGAACCTTTGCAAGTCATGAGTGGTGAAAATAAATCACCTCCCACTATCTTCTCTAAAACAGCCTTCAGCACAACAAAGCATCCGAAGCATACAAGCAACAGTTCAGGCACTCAACCAACACAGCAATAACTTTCAGCAGTCTATAGGACAGAAATCAGAATAGCATAAAACACCATCTACACACCTGCTACAACCATATAACAAACTGTATGTAGGCCAATATTCTCCATGGGCTACCAGAGTTCTTCCATTAGAAAGATATGCAGCGGAACCATCAAAATAACATCTTCAACATGCCCTAAAGAAGATGTCAGAACATCTTATAGGACATCATACAGAAGTAGCCACTCCTCCTTTGGAAAAAAAGGAAAATTAGCTGCAGCTTCTCCTTGTTTAAACCACCAGAAAGTATCTCCCAAGATCTCATCCAGAACAGACAGGATGCCTGCTCTGATACCAATTGAAATTCTGGTATGCAGATCTCATATGTCCTAAGAGATTCTAAGAACATTGATCTCTGCTAAAATAGAACAAGGACAGAACATGACCATTGTAAATCCCTTTAAAAAGTTAACAATGTCATGGCCATTGTCATGACGTCTGTTGTAACATCTGCAGACTGACAGAGCTATTTATCTAGCCATTTAAATTGTGCAGAATTATAAATGCAGAAAGTTAAATAACACAATGAATTATTTACCCAGTTCGGTGCAACATCACCTACATCTGAAGGCTACCAAGCCAGGAAGGAAATTCACTATTAGCATAATCAATTCAGAGCTAAACTCCCCTGTTTACAACCCCTCACTTAATCTCTACCCAATGCAATTTCTGCCTAGAACCCACTAGACAAGAGACCCTCTCACTCCTCCTCAATCACAACAGTGATAAACAATTCAATACAAACGAAGACTTTAGAAGACACTCTTCAAAGTCACAATACTTGATTTTGCTTAACAACTTCAATCAAGAACATACAAAGGGTGACTTACTAGGTCACACATATAAGACTCTCAAAACCCTAAACCTTAATTTTACACTAAGTTTTTCTTGTTGTGAGTGCTTGATCTCCCTTGCTTCTGCTCCTCCTTAAATAGTAATGCAAACTGGGCTTGGGCTGATCATAACTTAGGTTTAACCAAGTTAAACCACTTTCCATAATTCAATGCACTTTTAAATAGGTCATAGGCATTTCATGTTATGCTCAGCACTGCCTAGAATCTCGCCTGAGATAACTAAGGAGCCATAACAGGTTTCCTGAAGTATAGCCTGAGCTTCCTCTGGCAATATAACAGTAAACCTAAAAACGCGCCCTGATGTCATACGCTTGATGTCATAACATCCAGCATGACACACATTGTTCTTAGCTGACCAAACTCACCCTGCAGTATACTCCTGCAGAATCTTCTTCATATCAGTAGAAACAAATATATTATAGTTTCCTAGAAAAGTCTCATAGATCCTTTTTATGAACACTAATTAAATCTGCACTGTCATGTTATGAATATCTTTGACCTGCACACACTTGATGATATATATCCAACAGGATCTCATCAAACCAGACCACTTCTGTCAAGTGATATAAAATAGCAGCTCATGTTGTACCAGACAACGATGTCATGACATTGGTAATGACATTCTGATTAACACATATGACAGCAGTTCTGTCATGACAGCAGATGGAGATGTTATAACATCCTGCCTAACATCAGTGCAGAATCATGTTTTACCAAAATTTAGCCAATCATAGAACCATGGACAATCATAGAGTCATGGAACTAACACCCCCAACGAGAAAGGCTCCTCGAGGGATTCCACTACACGACCACCATTCTAATCCTAAGTTTTCTCAGACTCGGGGGTAGATCCATCTCACAGAGTGCCGATAATCAGAGAAACCCAATAATCACAAGAAATACAAATAGGATATATAATAAAGATAAACAAGTAAATAAATAACCAAATAAGCAAATAACAACATAGGAAGAACACAAACAAATGAGACTAACGCTTATAAATCGAGTCAAGTTAGGCTTGACTCTCTCTTGCATAAGGCAATGCATTTTCCTCAGCATAGTCGCCAGTTGTCGTACCTCAAAATAGCACGATCCTTCGTGAATGGTCGCGGAAAACACAGATTCTCCACCGAACTTTATTTATCCCAAAAAGGGATAGGAAAATATCGATAAAATCTTTAAGGGAAAGAACATGGTCATCACAACCACATTCTAGGTTCAGGAGTCGGTTACGCGAGGGGAAGGTATTAGCACCCCACACGTCCGTTGTACTCAACGGGAACCTCTTGATTCAATTCGTGAGAAATGTTAGTCTATTTTGTTTGTTTTCTTCCAAGATAAAAGGTGTAAAGGTAATGTAAAAGGGTTTAGAATGTTAAGGAGAAATCGATGGTTTTAGATTAGGGTGCTCGCCAAGGATTGGGCACCTTGTGCCTATGTATTTTCACTCGAAGGAAGTGAAGAATTAGAGCGTCCGTAGTTCGTGGGACTACGGGTTAAGAAAGGAATTAAGGGGAAATGTGCTCGCCAAGATCATCGCAATATTGTGCCTACGTATTCTCGTTAACATATGAGAAATCAGAGCGCTCGTAGTTCGGACTACGGATGTTGGTTTGATTTAGAGAAAGATACTTAGTCATATTCGACAGAAAATATTGGTTTATCCAAACCGGCGAGGAGAAGGCGCTTGTATCGCTTTGAATGGATCTCCATATATCGACATTCATGGGAAACACGCCACTTATCTCGACTCAAATAGGTTACAGAGGAAGAAATATTTTACGTCGTTCTTAAGACACCATATCTTACGTTTATGAAAATGTTTGACGGTTCGCACGGCGGCGAGAAATCAAATTAATGAGTTGATGTTTTGTGTTTGGAGAAGAGAATAGATTTGAATAGGTTTTAGGGTTTTGATCACACGAGGGCGAGAAAATGAGGTTTGATGTATCAGATGTTTAGCTAGAGGTGACGATTACCTGAAGCTTAAGAAAGGCTTCTCGGGCCCAAGTAATCGGGAAAGTGAGTCAAAAGCTTGACTCTCTCTCTTTTTCAACCTTAAAAGAGAAGGAATGGATATTATTCGAGTAAGTTAATCGGATGACGATTACTCGAAGCTTAAGAAAGGTTTCTCGGGGCCAAGTAATTGGGAAAGTGAGTCAAAGGCTTGACTCCCTCTCTTTTTCAACCTTAAATGCGAAAGGATAGGATGTGGTTTGAGTAAACTAATCGGATGGTGATTACTTGAAGCTTAAGAAAGGCTTCTCGGACCTAAGTAATCAGGAGAGTGGGTCAAAGGCTTGGCCCTCTCTCTTTTCCATCTAGGTCGTGAAAGAGTAGGAAAAACATTGCACGATGGAAGAAGGTTGCAGTATTTTAAACGGATGAGGATTACTTGAAGCTTAAGAAAGACTCCTCGGGCCCAAGTAATCCAGAAAATGAGTCAAAGGCTTAACTCTCTCTCTCTCTCTCTCTTTCATCTTATATTAAGAAATAATTTTGATATAATTAACGTGGCTTATGAATGACGATTACTCGAGGCTTAAGAAAGGCTTTTCGGGCCCAAGTAATCGGGAGAGTGAGTCAATGGCTTGACTCTTTTTTTTTTCATCTAAGCGTTTAGGAAAATAAGTTTTGAGTTTGTTTTCCAATGCTTATCTTTTAAAGAAGACAATTGTTTGGACTTAAGAAAGGCTTCTCGGACCCAAACAATCGAGAAGAGAAATCAAAGGCTCGATTCCAACTCCCTTTTTATCTTTATCAAAATTGTGTTTGAACTTGATTAAGTATATTAATTTGATTTTGAAGAAAATACTTGATGTGAATCGAGGTTTGAATTTATGTGTGAAACAAAAGCGATTGAACTAGAGGATAGGAGATCCTAAAGATCTAGGGTAAGGTCGATGGTGAGGCATAGGAACTCGACTTACAAGGGTGAAAGTGGCTCGATGTTGGATCGAGAAATTATAGTTATCTTGAATGGGTATGTAAGGACTCATATAACAAAATCATGCGACCACGATAAATAACAGAAGTTACACAATTTAAATCGAACTATCAAACACCAAAAATACTAAATAACAAATAAATGAAAAGAAAGAAATAAATGAAATTAATTAATTAATATTAAATATTTATATTTAACATGATTAATAAAATCATATATATGCGCTTTTCTACCAATTATACTAAAAAATTAATTATTTAGTTAATTACAAATATATTTGACGTAATCAAGAAATTATTATTTTTACATATACATATTTCTACAAATTAAATAATATAATTAATTTAACATAAGCTTAATGTAATTAACAAAATATATTTTTATACATATGTTTTTCTATAAAATAAATAACATAATGAATTGAATATGAATTTAATTTAATTAACAAAATATATTTTATGTACATGTTTTTCTATAAAACTAGTAATAATATTAATTGAATATGAATTTAATATAATTAACGAGATATATTTTATGTACATCTTTTTCTATAAAAACGATAACAATATTAATAAAAAAGGAAAAAGAAAAAAACATAATCGGCTGGAAAAAAAAGAAACTAGGGGTGCATTCAGCACAACCCCAGGCCCAAAACGAGGGCCGAATCAGATGGGGGGATGGTCCATCGTGGATCTTCAACTAATCTAGATCATCTGAACCATCCTGGATAGTGAATCCCAAGCCCATACTCACGAGGGCGCATGGTAGGGGAAAAGAGGAAGCACACGGGATCAAGATTAGATCCTGATGATGCACCACGATGATGACACATGTCATCATCAGAATCCCAAACGCCCATGCACGATGACACATGGACGGACATGTCTTTCCTCCTTCCCAACTCTATTCTCTGTAACTCACTCTCCCTCTCACGGAATCCCCCACCAGAAACTGAAGATGGCCGGAGAAAAAGGTGGCGCGCGGCGGCTGGCGCTGTCTTCTCCGGCGAGAACTCACCCAAATCCAAAACAAATAACACAAACCCCCCTAGAATCTTACCCTCTATCCGAATCCAAAGATGAAATCAACAAAAACTCACTCTAAAGAACCAAATCGGACCTTCCCCTCTTCAAACCCTAAACAGAAGAATAACGAGCATGGAAGAAAAACAACAACGAGGATCTATGAATGACAAAGAAATTAAGAGTGAAAAAAAACTCACCCTTGAAGATCCAATATCAGATAAGTTCTTCTCGTGTTTCTTCTTTTTATATTCTTTTTAGTATGAACGTTAGAAACTCAGAAATTTTCTATTCAACCGTCCCCCCCTCATGAACAACGTTCCTTCCTTTTTATATTGTCAAAAAAATTAGGGTTTTTAGTCTTTGAAACAAAATGGGAGAACCTTTTTTTGGGCATGCCTGTTAATCCATTTTTTATTTTCAGAAAACGTTTTTTCATTTTTGATGAATATCCTTTTTGCTCTTGTTTTGTAGGTCTGTTGGTATGTACGTTTGGCGCGTGACCTTTGTTTGTAGTGTGTGAATGTTTTTGGTTTAGCTAGCAGTATGTGAATTGGTTAGCATTGGTAGAGCGGGCTAAGATATGTACAGGCTACAACATGTTTTTGTCTTGTGGTGCTGCAATTGTATAAACCGTACGTCCTTTTTTTGCAGGCTGCGCATTAGGAAAAGCAGGCAGGTGTTAGCTGGACCTTGCATAGTGTTGGTAGCTGCAGTTTTGTTGGGATTGTACGAAGGTTTTAATGGCTTGGAGCAGTGTGTGGTATGGCGCCTATGGTTTAAGGTGGAAAGAGATTCTTAACTTGTAATTGGCTTATTTTTCTGGTGGTACATACCACATCTGTCTGGCGTGGTTTTTGCTGCAATTTGCTGTTTGGAGTATAACAGCGGTAGCAGCGTGTTGTTGTTGCGTTTGTTGTGCATGCTGTAGAGAGTGGTAGCATTTTTTTTGAGTGGGACCAGTAAGTGGATTGAAAATTGGTTTGTTGGCTATTGTATATCATGCGTGAATCCTGTGTGGGATGTTCCAAGTTCATTTTTTTTTGTATTTTGGTGATGTGAATTATAATTATCTTTGTTTTGTAAGGCAATGGGATTTCCTTTATTTTCCTTTGAACATTTGTGTAAATCATATGTGAATATGGGCTTTTCATTGTAACATGATGGACAAAGAAAATGACTTTGGGCCTTTGAATTTGTAACTTGGATCTTGTATTTGAGACTTTGAATAAAATTTTCATGAATTTGACTCTTGGTCTTTGATTAAAGACTTTAAAAATGTTTTCTTGAATATTAAGACAAAATAGAATTTGAAACTAGAGTGAAATTTGGAATTTGACATGACCTTGAATGGAATAAAATTTGAACTCAATAAGTGAATATGAATCAAAATTTGGGAAAGAAATTTGAAATGGAAATGAATTTGATTAGGATTGAATATGATTTGAAAATTGAACGCGAAAATAGAATTGAATTGAATCGAAAATTGGAAAGAAACTTGAAAGGGATAGAATTTGAAAATTGAAATGGAATTAAATTGGGCGAAATTGGAATTAAAACTTGAATTGGATAGAAATTTAAAGTGGAAATGAATTTGAATCTTGAATTTGCATTTGAGACTTTAGATAAAATTTTCAATTTATACCAAACCAAAAATCAATTCCCAAAAGTGAGACACCATAACTACATTGAAACCTTGAATCAATTTCACCATATCCTGATTCTATCTTGAAATAGTCTTGACTTTTGAAAGCTTGAATCATGCTATGCAAAAAACATGAACCACATAATCAGGACTTATAAATGAATTAAAATATTAACCAAATGTCTCGACTTTTAATGGCTCTACCATTGGATGTCATCAGATAAACCTTTGCCCTGGCACAAACCCTAATCTGGATCATTTGATGGTTTTCAGACATAAATTACTTGAACCTGACATTTATTTGCCTTCTTCATTATCCATAACACATATGACTTGCAATATGAACTGTGTTTCTACTACACCAAAATCCTAATTGAAAGTGAACTGAACTATGATAATTCTTCAACCATGAAGCACCGTCTTTCCCATAGCCTAATAACCTGATACTGAATTAAATTATTTGTTTGACCAAAGGTAGGTCAAACTTCCACTGAATTTCAAACAAGATTTCACACGCACTTGACTTGATAACCTTGCCTGATCCTTGATTTAATCTTGTAATGCCTGAGCTTAGACATCAAGAGAACACAAATTCCATATGCAAAATGGTATATGACATGAATAGTAGATATGATACTCAGATGATGAAAATGCTACGATATGTACAATTGACAATTCAGGGTCAAAATTAGGGTGTAACACATGCTTCCTTTGTGGGCTAGGGTCAAGCCCGTTTCGTTTTTGTTTTATCTTTTTTTTTTGTTTGTTTTTGTGTTGCTAGTTGATAATGAATGAATGGGGTCGTAAGGCCCATAATGATTCCATGATTTTTTTTATTCCCTTTATCCATTGTTAATCTAAACTAATGTTATTTTTTTATTTTGTATTTTTAACACTAAATTTCAAGTTTATAACTTTATGGGTTTAATGTTGATTTTGGTTTATGTAGAATTTTGTTTTGATCCTTGAGGAAAGTTCTTGCTTAATTATCTATTTTTGAAAACTCTTCTTGATTTTCGATCTTGTTTGATTTACGTTAGACTTTGACATTAATTTAAATAAGTGTTAACTTTGCATTGATGTTTTGATTTCAATTAATTAGTTTGCGGATACTTGGTTTAGACAATTATATTTTTAATCATTTTGATGTTGGTTAGGATTTAGTTTTAGCTTGAATTTCTTGTTTACAATTTTTCTTAGCATTCCTATAATCAATTTTCTTGTCGATTTTAATTAAATTCTTATTTAAACATTGGTTGAACTTGAATTTGGTTTCCATTTGAATTTCAATAAGTTTTTTTTATTGGAATACTTGGTTAAATTCTTTTAAAAAAATACTTCTGATTAATATTTCTTTTAAAACTATCTCCTTGTTTAAATATTGGAGGTAGTGGGTTTTTGGATTCTAGCTCCTTGGATCCTTGAACGAATGCTCTTGAGACGCACACATTGGGTTTTGATCATTTCGATCTTTCATTTCTAAAATTCATTTAAAATACTTAACACATCTAATAAAAATACACTAACTAATTCAAATTGTTTTCCTAACTAAATTACGAAAAAATTGAGTTCTTGGAGTCTCGCATTCCTTGGATTCTCGAGTGACCGCTCTTGGGGCGCACACATTGGGTCGTGATTGCTCAACCTTTCGTTCCTAGAAACACATCTGCTAATTGTTTGGACAAAGCGTTCATTGTCCAATAAACATAATTTCGTAATTTAATTGAATGGAAAAGGTGTCGTTGGGATCTAGCATTCCAATAATGCCCGATTAAGTGGTTGCGAGGCTGACGCCTCATTTATCAAATAGTCATCATTATCCTTTAAAATATTCAACCAATCTAACTTCATTTTCTCGCCCCGTGCGATCGAAATCCTAAACTTACGCAAATCAAAATCTTTTCTCAATCTAAAACCCTAATACGCTAATCAAATGCAAAGTCTTTTCTTAATTAATTTGCGAAAGAAATGAGTTCTTTGAGTCTCGCATTCGTCGAATTCTTGAGTGACCGCTCTTGGGGCGCACGCCGTGGGTTGTGGGTTACTCGACCTTTCGTCCCTAAAATACTTGCCCTAATTACATGGACGAAGAAATGCCATTGGAGTCTAGCATTCCATATGGTACTTTCACCATCCATCAGACACAAATTTTGTAATTGATGGAATGAAAAAGGTGTCGTTGGAATCTAGCATTCCAATAATGCCCTGATTAATTGGTTGCGAGGCTGACGTCTCGTTGCTGAATAGTCGTCGTTCTCCCTCAAAATACTTAACAAATGCAACCTCGTTTTCTCGCTCCCGTGCGACCGAAACCCTAAAACCTATTCAAATCTATTCTATTTTCCAAACCAAAACATCTAACACAACAAACTCTCTTTTCTCTCTCTCGTGCGATCGAAACTACCCAAAACACTAATTCCTCGCCCCCGTGCGATCCGAAACTCAAACACTTTTCACAAAGAAAATTGTTTAGTCCCTTCTTCCGCGCATATGAACTAGTGCTTCAGCCTCCCCTAGCGAGTAGACAAGCCACTGCTTAGCAGTTGGAATGCGACCTAAACACTCATTCATACAATACACAAACCAACCAACTGTAGTCGTCTGAACTACGAACGCTCTGATTTCTCATTTATCAATGAGGATACGTAGGCATAGGATCACGAGATTCTAGTGAGCTACCTTTTATTTTTTCTACCTTTTTTCTTATACCTTAAACCTTTAACCGTAGCCCCATGAACTACAATGCTCTAACTTTCCCATTGCACGATGGAGTACGTAAGCGCAAAGAACCTAATCCTTGGCGAGCACTCTAATAAAAAACCACCCATTTCCCTCTATAGGAGAAACTTTAGAAGAAAACCTATAACCTAGGTAACTTTTCTCTCGAATCGAATCAAGAGGTTCCCGTTCAGTACAACGGACGTAAAGGGTGCTAATATCTTCCTTTTGTGTAATCGGCTCTTGAACCTAGAATTTGATTGCGATGACCATGTTCTTATCTCTTTAAATGTTTTATCTATATTTTCCTATTCCTTCCTTGGAATGAATAAAGTTCAGTGGCGACTCTATTTGAATGTTTTTTCCGCGTCCATCGCGAGGATCGTATTTTTTGAGGTATGACAGATGGCGACTCTGCTGGGGAATATGCATTGTCCTATGCAAGAGAGAGTCAAGTTTAACTTGACTCGATTCGAGAGTGTTAACTTTGGTTAGCTATTTTCTTTATGTTGGTTTTCTCATATTGCTTATTTATTGATTTCTCTTTTTATTATATGATATTTATATCTGTCTGTTGGATTCAGGGATAGTATTTCAAGTAAAGCTCTACATCCGAGCTTTGGAAAAAGAAGAGAGAACACTTAGTTTAGATTTTGGAAGTAATTAGTGTTAGTCCCCAAGGACTCGCTCCTTGTGTGCCTAGCATGAAAGCTTCCCCTAAGAGTAGACCTTTTTATAGATCTTATTGTAACGTAGCTAGCCTGTCACACAACTTGATTCATGAAGGGTCCAAGACTCTGGGAACCACTCTTAGAACCAATTTCTATACTGGTGGTCGTGTAGTGTTAGTCTCTGAGGACCCGCTCCTCGTATGCCTAGCATGAGGACTCTGCTCAGGAGAGACTTTTTCATACTTTCATTATAATGTAGCCAGCCTATTGCATGATGTTGATGTGATTTGTGTCCGTGGTCTTGGGAATCGTATCCATCAACATAGGAGCTATCCCGTGAGTGGGTGTAGGGGTAAATAATCTAGAACTTTCCTTGTATAGCCTACCGGTTAGGGTGCTTTGAGTTGTTTATGTTATCCCAGATCCTGTTTATGCCTGCATTGCATCCCTTCGCATATCATTTCATTTTCATTTCATCAACATTACATATCATCTTCCTAAACCAAGAAGACTCATCCATCCTTTGTCCATAATCTGTAGTTGATTTCCCGACACCCGTATTAGACTTGAGGCAACTTTTGGAATACTCATGAACCCAGAAAAGCAGAACTAGTCTGCGTCAAGAGAAGATGTTGACGTGATAAAGAATCAGTTGGACCAACTTGTGGAAGTTATGTTATCCTTGGCAAGGAGAGAGAACAACCTTCAACAACCTATAGTCACTGAGAACATCATTCCATCTCAAGTGAATAATCTCGCTCAACCTCAGCCTGTGCGGATTCCTGTGGAGGACTAGGTTATACAAGAATGTCACACTATTCGGGACAAACATGCCTTGTCTCATGATGTTGTTGAGTACCATAACTTTGTATTCACTACACCGAATTCCCAAGGGACAAGCCTGATGGGGAATGCTGAACAACCTCAAGATGTTGAGTTTGCTGAAAGATGTCGTGTGTTGGAAGAGAAACTTAAAGTCATGAAAGGGCGTGATGCTTTAGATCTGAATGCTTTGAACATGTGTTTGGTACCTGGGCTTGTAATACCTCCAAAATTCAAGACACCAAATTTTGAGAAGTACAAAGGAGATAGCTGTCCAAAGCAACATTTGGTAATGTTTTGCAGAAAGATGACCTCCTATGCTCACAACGATAAACTTATGATTCAGAGTGGGACATTATTGAGTTGGTACATGCAGCTAGAAAGTATCCATATCCAATCATGGTCGGACTTAGCCAACGCCTTTGTGAAGCAATACCAATACAATCTTGACATGGCTCCCAACCGTATACAGTTACAAGGCCTATCTCAAGAGGAAAACGAGTCTTTTATAGGGTGTCGCTTCCGCGAAAATAAGGTGCCGGCAAAACAGAAGAGTCGCCACCTTTCGTTATTTATCCCTCAGAACGGGAAAGGAAACGATCGGAAAAACCTGACGAAAAGGTATAAGACAAGGTCATCGCAACCGTTGTCTGGGTTCGGGAGTCGGTTACGCAAGGGGAAGGTATTAGCACCCCTCACGTCCGTCGTACTCGACGGGATCCACGCTTGTTGTGTTTACTGGACGAGTTGGTTTATCTATCTACCTAACAAGGCTGGCTTAAAAAGAAAAGAAAATGACTCGGCAAAGCATCGCGCTTTATGCCTACGTATTCCCATCAGAGAATGAGAAATCAGAGTCAACGTAGTTCGACCTACGACGGGTTACGGGGAAGGTGGCTCGCCAATACGTCAGTATTGTGCCTACGTACTCTCAACAGGTATGAGAGATCAGAGCTTACGTAGTTCGGGATAATACGGATTACGGGAATTCAGATTCATCTGTTTTGTCGAGTAGGGTTAAACAACAGTTCCAGTAGTTAGGGACAAAGCCTGTTTGCGTTGGCGCTGAAGTTTAACGATACTCTTTTCTTCAGAAAAGCTTCCTTTGAATTATGGGCCCACGGGGAAAAAAGGTTTGAAGTTTGTTTTCTGTCTTTTACGAAAGAAGTGTTTTTTATTGTGTTTGCAATTTCAATCGCACTAAAGACTATGACCTGAGAGTGAATGTGTCGCATGTCACCCAAAGGGTGCCATACTAAACATCCAGACTGTTGAAAAGAAGCTCTCCAACAATCCTTTCTCAGATAGCTTAAGGTTCGTAACGTACGAAAGAAATCATTCATGATTACTGTATCTTAAGCTGTTTTGAGATGAGAAGAGAAGGGGCTCAACTAAAGGGGCAGACTATCAAGTCCTAATGTTGTCATGCCAAGGATTCATCCTATGGTTGAGGTTTGAAGCAGGGAACTCCTAGAAGTTGTCATGCATAGGTTTCAACCTAAAGTTCTATCATTACTTCCTTACCAAAGGAAGTGAGATTCCTTGGGGATCATGTCAATGATAAACAGAAACAGATAAAGCATCATCTTAAACAGTAAACAGTAATACAGTAAACAGTAAAATGCATGCAATGCAAGTGAGGGAGGAAATATGTGTGGGGCAGCAGCCTCCACAAGCTCATCTCAACCTCAAGCCAGAATGAATAACAATAATCATACAGAGGAAATAATAACATGCTATCAAGCAGAATATAAGAGACTGTAATCATACAGAAGAAAATAAAATGCTATCAAGCAAAATAAACCACATGGGCAAGGGAGCTGGGCTCTACCGAATACCCGCAAGCAAAGCCATACAGTAAAAATACAAGCAGAGGGAGCAACTCAACCTCTAGCGCAATCATGCTCCTAGATTAAAGTCAGTCTAGATATGAACTTATTCTAATGCATCAAGCAAGTCAAACAAGGCACCTCAGCACAGAAAAGAAAACAGACAAGAAAGCAGATCAACCACTCCCTCTTCCAATTCCAAGCTTCAGCTCTTCTAACTACAATCCAGTCTTCAGACTTCAACCACCCTTCAAGGCTATCAGCTTCACTGGCAAGTATCAACTTGCTTCTCCAGGTTTCAACCCAACAACATAAGTTTCAACTTAACCTTCTTCTTCAAGCTTCAGCTCTTCAGTCAATTCTACCTTCAGGCTTCACTCTTAACTACAAGCATCAACTTGATTCCTTCAGGCTCTCAATGCATCAATGTAAGTGTCAACTTATCCTTTATTCCTCAAGCCTCAGCTCTACACTCAATCTCAATTGAATCCTCTTCATAAGTATCAACTTAGTCTTCAAGCTTCAGCTCTCTTTGCTTTACCAGTATCAACTTGGTCTTCTTCTCTTACAAGCTTCAGCTTCTTAGAGTAATCTTCAGTCACCTGGAAGTGTCAACTTCATCCTTCAATCTTTAAGCCTCAGCTCTTCACTCAATCTCAATTGAATCTTCAAGTATCAACTTGGTCTTCTTGCTCTTCAAGCTTCAGCTGCAATGGCCATGCTCAAGGAATCATCCTTTCCCACACTCTTCAAAGAAGTCCTCATCTTTAAACTCAAGTCTAACATCTTTTAATATACTCAAACCAGAAGACAATTGATTTAACAGGATGAGGGGAAATGATAAACAGCTTACTGACAACCAAAGGAAGCCTGTAAGGGTTCATCATTATGAGAGACTGGTTCCCTCAAAGTTCTACTTCCCAGATAAAACCACTCATCCTTCCAAAGGAGGGATGTGAATATCTGAGAAGGACTTTTAATCATTGGGAGGAATGGGAGCACAAGATGCTTTCCATATTTATGAAAGAAGTCATTCTAGTTCTAAGGTTCTCCCTATGTCTCCTATCTCCTAAACCTTCATCAGACACCTTCAGGCACAAACAAATCCAAAGCTCCAAGCAACTTCAAGCATCCTCACCTTGTCTTCAACTTTTCTTCAATCTCAACCAAAGGCAAACCAAGCAAAAACCCTAATCTAAGGGGACTAAGGAAGTTAAACTAGTTGAATTAGTAAGTTAGGATCACCTAAAACCTAGTACTAAAGTTAGTCCTAACTAAAATACTAAAATCAATTGTAAAATCCTACAAAAATTACTATGGGAACCTAGGTCAATCATGACTCTACCACATTAATTTCAGAGATCAAATCATCAAATTGGACCTAGGACTAAATCCTACATTACAAGGTATCAAACCTAAACCCTAAAAGGAAGCACCTAAATATCAATCTAGAAAGCACCACTATTTTCATCACAAAAATGTGAGAAAAATACTATGGGATCATACATGTCTAACCTAATCACACACAAAAAATTAGGCTCAAAATCATCACCAAGTGATCACACTAAATTCCACAAAATTATGTATCAAACATAACCATTTTAATATCAATTAAAATGTAAAATTCCCATTAAATCAGAAATTACATGAAATGAAAATATTTTTTCTCTAAAAAATACTAGACTCAATCATGAGTAAAATGCAAAAAGAATGGGATTAATTGGATAAGTTTTCAATTTATTATGAATTTTTCAAGAACCATGAATAAAATGAAAATTAAGGAAAATCAAAATAAAATAATAACACGCGCGGTGCAAATAGTAATCAGAATCAGTTAAAATCATGGGTTGAACCATCAGGGGGGTGTGGATATCACCTAATTCATTAAGCCCAAAACCAGCTGCTAAATGAAACGCAGCGTTTCATTTATTCAGATCCTTCACAACTGAACTTTAAAACGTGGCCATTGGATCCTGCTCCCAGTCCAAGTCAAACCCTCATCCAATGGTGCAAACATCATCTTCAACCTTTTGAACATCTGAGCTTCGCGCCCAGCTCCGGCCACCACCGGTGGAGCTCCGGTCATCACCTTCAACCCTAGTTCTCTCTAGGAGCCTCTATTGCAAATGGTCAAAACATGAAACTCATCCCAAATCTTGCCACGAATTCAACCATACCCTTAGTTTCCTCTGAAACCTCAAGATTCACCATATCCAAATCTCAACCGAAAATGGTAATTCCCCTATTTTGTCTCTAATTCTCCAATTAACTATCTGAAATCCATCCTACACCATTCTACAATGCTTCTAACACCTTAATTCAACCTAATTCTACCTAAATCATGCTAGGGGAAGAAAGTTACCAACCTGGAAATCTTGGGTGAACAGATGCAGGAAACCTCCAATTCAAGCTCTACAATCTTGCAGACACGATCAATGAACCTCCTCCTTGCTTCTGTATGCAAAAGAACCAGTTGAAAGTGCTTGAATCTTGAAACCCGATGGTGAGTTGCAGGTGGAGAAGTTCACTTGCTCATACACTATTCAGCCATGAATTCTTCTTGATAATGATCTGGAATCACTCCTTGACATCCATGGAAGAAGTTTCAATCAAGAAAATGGATGGAAATTGAGGAATTTGGTGAAACAGAATTCACTTGCAAGCTATGGAAATTCAATCTCAATCTATGCTCTCTCCTTCAATGATCACCAACCCCTGCAATGGATCGATTCTATTCCTTATATAGATGATGTTTGGATGATCTAGAACCCTCTAAATCCTTCTAATGAGAGTTTCCACTTCTCATGTCATGAGATTTTCAACCATGTATCACGATATGCACAAACCTTGCAAACAGCTTGGAATTCATCCCATTCACTTTCAATTTCTCCCCTAGTGACATTTTGGAAGAGTTTAGCTTGCAAAGGCCCTTGGTTATGCCTTGATTCTATGCTTTGCACATGTTTCTTAATATGCAAGTAACCACTTTCCAAAGCAGGTCCACAAATTGAATCTCAACTCAAAAATGTGGCTAAACCAATGTTCTTAAAATGTTTTCTAGAGTCAAAATGATATATTACATGCCATGGTTTGGATGTGTAGGTTGAAAATATCAATTTCCAACTTTGATTTATTTAACTTATGCCCTTATTTTAGGTCATTTTTGCAAATTTGAGCTACAAGCCTTTCCATCATCTCATGACCTCTTTACTAGCCTTAAAACATCATTTTGAACAAGTTTGATGTTGAAGATTTTTCCATTTGAAGCTTGGAAATAGGAGTTATGGCTTTATACTTGAAATGACCTGTAATCTCCAAATGACCAAAATGCCCTTGACTTGTCAAAGCCATAACTTGAGTTCTACAAATCCTATCAAGGACTTCTAGTACTCTCTAGAAATCTAAGAAGATAAGGAACAACATTAATGTTTACCAAAAGTTCATAGGAATCATCCTTCTTGAGCAAAAGCTTGATGCAAGTTGGATAACTTTCAAGGCCCTAGATTCACATGCCTCAGATGACCTGTAACTTGCCAAAGTCATAACTTGAGTTCTACAAATCCTATCAAGGACTTCTAGTACTCAAAACAAAGATAAGAACAAGCTCTACAACATTCATGTTGGGGGTGAGATGAGATGACAAACGCATCTTGAGCTAAACTGCCTTGAAGATAGGGGTCAAACTAGGGGATTTTACACTGTCAAGCCCTAGAAACCCTAGCTTGAAACTTCTCAAACTCTTCAATCATGATGAGTTAACCTTGGAATCATCCTTATAGCATCTCAATGCATCAATCCATGATCACATGGCTCTTGGATTAGGTCTCAACCCCCTCCAAATCATCAGTTGACCTAGGGTTGACCCAGTCAAACCCTAATTACACCACTCATGGCTGGGTCTTCTTAATCTTGCACAATGACCTATCTAGGCCTCAAAGTGATCTTCAACACTTATCATGAGCTCTCTCAAGACCTCAAGTCCAACTTCATGACTTCAGAATCATCTGAGGACTTCCCACAACTCTCAAGTTAGGAGGCACACACTCTTGGTTTCAACCATTCTCTCTGAGGATCTTCTGACTCCTATGACAAAGGTATCTACCCTTGAACACTTGAATAACCTTCTTGGCTAGCTTCAAAGTCTTGTGTAGCTCTTGATTGGTAATCATACCTCTTGATCTCCTGCATACATGTCAATGAAATGCAAATGATAATGCTAATGTGAATGAAATGAAACATAAGCTAGGTAAAGAAATGTTGGGCAAATTTTGGGGTGCAACAGCTGCCCCTATTCAAACGGCTTGAACCTGACTGGGTGAGAAGCGAACGGCTCTCAACCAATCAAGGTGCGAGACGGTTGAATACCAACAAACCCGGAAATTTGCCAACTGCACAAGTACACGGTACTCAGATGGGAACAAATCTTCGAAAACTGAAATATTAGCTGCACGGCAACTAGCTGGGGAATGGGTCACACGGTAACCCGGTGATAGATGATCGATCATGCCGTCAAGCACCAAGATTCCTCGGGACTCATCAGGTCAACAATCAAGTTAATCATGCCGTCGGGCATTCAAAGAAAACTTTCAGGCACCAGCCGGCCTTCGTCACTAAGTCGGGAATAGAATTCTCGGTCAATCATGAACCAATTAAGGATATCCAAACCTCTGCCGTCAGGCACTCTGCTTCAGCTGAGGGAACTGCTTCGTCAATACGGTTGGACTTTAATCATCAAGTCTTCAAGGGAAGTTTCAACTTTGCTGTTCAGAAACTCCGCTGGGGATTCTGGAGAACTATCAAGTAACTCTGCTTCGGGGGTCCAAAAATCATTTTGGGTGAGTCAACTCTGTTGAGGGAATCAAGAATCATCTTGGACAAATAACTCCGTCGGGGACTTCAAGAATCATCCTGAGCCAATAACTCTGCTGGAGATTTCAGGAATCATCCTGAGCAAACACTCTGCCGGGGACTCTAAGCATCAACTTGAGCAACCAACTCTGGCGAATGCACTGGGGATTTTCTTAAACAAGCGCCTTCGCTGGAGAATTCAAGAATCATCTTGGGCCGAAGACTTTGCTGGGGAATTCAAGAATCATCTTGAGCAAGCGACTTCTGCTAGGGGGATTCAAGAATCATCTTGGGCAAGCGACTCTGCGGAGGAATACCTGCAAAACAAGAACAATAACGATCTATCTCGTGCTTCATATGCATATGCTTTGACAATGGCGCAATGCTCCACACGGTGGAAATGCTATGCGTTTATGATAAATGCTATGCAATCATGCAAAATGCTGCGATCCCGTCAGCAAAATAAATGCTGAAGGGAGAATCTTCCTGTCAAGGAGAAAGAACCACTCTGGTGGGGGAGGAGGAATCATCCTGCCGGGGAGAAAAGGTCACACCAATCTCAATCGGACTCCGCATGGGGAAGCAAACTTCAGTTGACTGCTGCAGGGGAATAAAGCTCTACGAGAACCTGGACCTACTGAGGAAAGCGATGTCAATCACGGAAATAAACTGCACGGCCTTCGCGGCTACTTCCCAGGAGATAACGACTCCGGCGGGGAAATACAACATCAGCTATTCAACACTCTACTGGGGAAAACCAATCATGGTCCTAACTGCTTTCCAAGGACTCGACTCTCTTGGGGGTTTGCCAACTCGGCTAGGGAAGAAGGAATCATCCTGCTTACCAGGGGGGAGTAACTCTGTGGGGAATCTTCAATTCCACTGGAGACTTCAGTTTGAACTATCAGTTGCTGCATACTTCAGCGTATGACTCAGCTGGGGAGACGACATTCCTTCATGATGTATCTGATTGGGGAGAGAATCTTCTCTGCCTGGGGAGATATATCAATGCTTACGATCTCACGTCCAGACTCTGCTGGGAGAGGCTGCTGAACTTTGCTGGAGAAGGAGGAATCATCCTGCTTGGGGACGCATACGGCGTACTGTCGGGTACATGCTACACCTGCAACAACACAAACAAACAGACAAGATACCCTTCTCAAAGGGACCTATCAAGGTTATCATCTTGTGACCATGTTCGAGTAATTCATTGTTTCAACAATCAGTGGCCTAGGCCAGTAAGTTTATGTATGCACATTTTGTCAAAAACATCGGCGTTCTTTTTCGCAAACAAAACAGATAAATGCTAAACAGACAAACAAAATTGCTGAATAGTATACATTTTATTGATAACGAACCCCTGAATGGGCAAAAGTGTTTTACAACAGATGCAAGCTCCTGGAATGAGGAAGCCGCGCAGAAAAAGTAAAAACATAAATATACATAAGTATATACAAATGTCGGCAACGAGGCGTAGACGAACACCATGAGTTGATCCCTCTAGGACCCACTCGACTTCAATACTTCTCCGACGCTTCAGCTTCAGAAGAGATTGATTCAGATAAACGGCCCTCAGGTCTTCCAAACCACTAAACAATGAAAGTCCACACGCGGAATGCAGTCATTTGCTTTTTTCAAATCCCTAACTTTTGCCTGAATCGCCCTTTCAGGTTTTCGACTCACCGGGATACCCTTTTTTGCCAAAGTCGCCCTTCCGGGTTTTCGACTTTGCGGGTGTACATTCTTTTCAATTTATATCCCTAATTTTTGCCCGAACCTTTTTCCTTTTTTATGGTTCGCCGGGATGCCCCATTTTTGCCTGGATATTCTTTTTCTTTCCAGCGGGTCATTTTTAAGCAAAGTATTTTTTAACTGCGTCTGCGTTCACCGGGGATGCAAAATCTTCACCATCCATCGTGGATAACAACAAAGCTCCTCTCGAGAAGACCTTGCTGACGACGTACGGACCTTCGTAATTGGGAGTCCACTTGCCCCGGTGATCGGAGTGTGGAGGAAGAATCTTCTTCAGGACGAGATCACCCGTCTGAAAGCTTCTAGGACGCACCTTCTTATCATAAGCTTTCTTCATTCGGCTTTGGTACAGACGACCATACGCAATCGATGCCAACCTCTTCTCGTCCATCAGGCTGAGTTGGTTCAGTCGGTTCTTAATCCATTCTGCCTCATCGAGTTTCACATCAACCAAAACTCGTAAAGAAGGGATCTCCACTTCTAATGGTAGGACAGCCTCCATACCGTACACTAAGGAGAAAGGAGTTGCCCCGGTTGATGTACGTACCGTTGTACGATAACCGTGCAGTGCGAATGGCAACATCTCGTGCCAATCTTTGTAGGTCACAACCATCTTCTGAACAATCTTCTTGATGTTCTTATTGGCCGCTTCAACGGCGCCATTCATCTTCGACCGGTAAGGAGATGAGTTGTGGTGTTCAATCTTGAAACTCTGGCATAACTCCTTCATCATCTTGTTATTCAAATTCGAACCATTGTCCGTAATGATCCGCTCGGGAATTCCGTAACGACAGATGATATCCCTCTTTATGAATTTAGCCACCACCTGCTTGGTCACGTTAGCATATGAGGCTGCCTCCACCCACTTGGTGAAGTAGTCGATAGCTACTAGAATGAAGCGATGATCGTTAGATGCAGTGGGCTCGATCTTGCCTATCATGTCGATGCCCCACATGGAGAACGGCCACGGGGAGGACATGACATTTAACGGGCACAGCGGCACATGAACTTTATCAGCATAAATCTGGCATTTATGACATCTCTTCGCGAATTTAGAGCAATCTGATTCCATCGTCAGCCAATAGTATCCTGCTATCAGGATTTTTCTTGTCATAGCATGCCCGCCGGCGTGCGTACCAAATATTCCTTCATGGACTTCTTCCATGAGCATACTCGCCTCTTTCTCATCTACACATCTGAGTAGCACGAGATCGTGGTTTCTTTTATACAAAACTCCATCAGGATTGAGATAAAAATTTCCAGACAGCCTCCTCAGAGTCTTCTTATCCTGGGTTGACGCTCCCGCTGGATACTCCTTAGTCATAAGGAAGGTCTGGATGTCATGGAACCATGGCTTGCCGTCGCCGGCTTCCTCGATTGCAAAGACGAATGCAGGTCTATCAAGACGAGAAAGGACAATTCTTGGAGCTTCATTCCAAAAATTGACTCTATACATCGAAGCCAACATGGCTAAGGCATCGGCCATTTGATTCTCCGCCCTGGGCACATGATGGAGTTCCACTCGATCAAAGAACGGAAGCAGCCTTCTGGCATAGTTCATGTACGGCACCAAATTCGATTGACGAGTCTCCCACTCCCCTTTAATCTAGTTAATCACAAGTGCCGAGTCACCATATACGTCTAGGTTCTTGATTCTCAAATCAATTGCCTCTTCTAGACCCATGATGCATGCTTCGTACTCCGCTTCATTATTGGTGACCAGAAACGTCAGTCTCGCAGTGAACGGGATGTGGGATCCATGGGGAGTCGTGATGATTGCCCCAATGCCACTTCCGTAAGAATTAACCGCCCCGTCGAATATCAATTTCCACTGGGATTTTCTATCTGGCCCCTCGTCGGGCAACGGTTCATCGCAATCTTTCGCTTTAAGAAACATGATATCCTCATCAGGGAATTCAAATTTCATCGGCTGATAATCCTCGATCGGCTGTTCGGCCAGGTATTCAGACAGTACGCTGCCCTTAATGGCCTTCTGGGACACGTACTGAATGTCATATTCCGTCAACACCATTTGCCATCTGTCAATCCTGCCCGAAAGCGCTTGCTTCTCGAAGACGTACTTGATCGGATCCATCTTCGAAATTAGCATGGTTGTGTGATTGAGCATGTACTGTCGTAAACGTTTGGTAGCCCAGGCTAGTGCACAACACGTCTTCTCTAGCATCGAGTAACGAGATTCACAATCTGTGAACTTTTTACTCAAGTAGTAAATGGCATGCTCCTTTCTGCCCGTCTTGTCGTGCTGACCGAGAACACACCCCATACTATTCTCAAGAACTGTCAAGTACATGATTAATGGTCGTCCGGCCACTGGGGGTATCAAGATCGGAGGTTCCTGCACATACTGCTTTATCTTGTCGAATGCCTTCTGGCAATCCTCGTTCCAGATAATCGCCTGATCTTTCTTTAACAGCTTGAACATCGGTTCACGCGTGGTCGTGAGCTGAGAAATAAACCTTGCAATGTAGTTTATTCTGCCCAGGAAACCACGAACTTCTTTTTCTGTTTTCGGCACTGGCATTTCTTGTATCGCTTTAATCTTCGCAGGATCAACCTCGATGCCTCTTTCACTCACGATAAACCCCAGTAACTTTCCGGACCGCACTCCGAAAGTACACTTGTTAGGATTCAGCCTCAACCTGAACTTCCTAAGCCTCTCAAAAAGCTTCAGCAAATTGACTAGATGCCCCTCCTCCGTTTGGGACTTCGCAATCATGTCATCAACATAGACTTCAATCTCATGATGAATCATGTCATGAAACAAAGTAACCATCGCTCGTTGGTAAGTGGCCCCTGCGTTCTTCAGACCGAAAGGCATTACCTTATAGCAAAACGTTCCCCAAGGAGTGATAAACGTCGTTTTCTCCATGTCCTCCGGCGCCATCTTGATCTGATTGTAACCGGAGAAGCCATCCATGAACAAAAACACGGAGAACTGAGCTGTATTGTCGAACAACACATCAATATGAGGTAGCGGGAAATCATCTTTAGGGCTCGCCCTATTCAAATCACGATAATCGACGCACATTCGTACCTTACCGTCCTTCTTCGACACAGGCACTATGTTGGCGACCCACGGAGGGTAAGTAGTGATCGCTAAGAAGCCAGCATCAAGCTGTTTCTGCACTTCTTCTTTGATCTTAACGGCCATATCTGGTCGTGTCCTCCTAAGCTTCTGCTTAACGGGAGGGCAATCTTCTCGCAACGGCAAGTGGTGGACCACGATGTCAGTGTCAAGTCCGGGCATATCCTCGTATGACCAAGCAAAGACGTCACTATACTCTCTTAGCATCTCGACCAATCTCTGCTTGACATCACTCTGCAATGCAGCCCCTATCCTGACGTTCCTGACGAGTTCTTCAGAACCCAGATTCACAATCTCGATCTCCTCTTCATGAGGCAAAATAAATTTCTCTTCTTGTTTCAACAAGCGGGCCAACTCTTCAGGAAGGTCTTCGTCTTCATCAATCTCTTCTTCGGCTTGATAGATCGGGCAATCGAAGTCGTAGAAGGTCCAGAGTCAACGTCATCTGCTATGTGGATCCTGCAATAACAAGGGTTAAGCTTAAAACAAGGATATGCAGGTTAGCACAAACCCCATTGCCATTTTATTGTTTTTCAAAACAAATAAAAACAGGAATAACAGAGATCACAATATTTGAATACGAAGAAAAACGCCTTTTGATTTATTGGTAAAATGCATGTACATAATCAAACGAGGCCCTGACAATAAAACCTCTATGCCCCGGGTAGGACATAGGGTTGTACAATGATTGGGAAAAAGTAAATCATTACTCTTCGCTTGTCATCTGGATGATATCCTTGATGGACCAGTTGGTAAGGCCCTCGCCTGGCTTGCTTGGCTGGATCCAAGAGTCTAGGTCACAGTTGCTATCTCCGCTGTCTTCAGACACTGCGTTGATGCTTTCAAATATCACCCCGCCACTGGTAAACTGGATCGGCCCTTTACCTCGCGACGCACTGCTAGAAGAGGAGGCTTCAGCTCCGGGAGAGTATCCCAACCCAAACTTGTCTTGCTTATTAGGTATCTCCAAAATTCGCCCCCAGCCTGGGGTAGATCCGGCTTGAACAACGGCCCGGGCTTCCTTGAAGGAAGAGAGAGTCATCTCTGGCTTCTCAGTGACTACAAGGGATACGTCCTTGACTTCAACAGCTTCGAACGCTTGGCATAGGGTTTCGTGGATTTCCCCATCCATCTCAACATACTTGAAGGACGACAAATGGCTCACCATTATGTCTTCCTCGCCACACACAGTCACGATGCTACCTCCGACGGCGTACTTGAGTTTCTAGTGCAACGTGGAGGTCACGGCACCTGCAGAGTGGATCCATGGTCGGCCCAAGAGACAGCTGTAGGCAGGCATGATGTCCATAATATAAAAGACCGCGTCGAATGTTTCCGGACCAACTTGGATTGGCAGGGTCACCTCCCCGAAAACATGGCGTTTGGTTCCATCGAACGCATTCACAACCAGATCACTGGGTGTGCAAATCACTCCGCGAGTATCTAACTTCATTAATGCCTTCTTCGGAAGAACATTGAGCGACGACCCCGTGTCCACCAACACGTGAGACATAATCGTTCCCCTACACTCTATCGAGATGTGCAGGGCGCTATTGTGATTCCTCCCTTTCGGCGTCAGCTCTAGGTCAGTGAACCCTAGCCCATTTCCAGCATTCACGTGGGCTACGACCTCTTCTAGCTGGTTTACCGATATTTCCTGCGGTACATATGCGGTGTTCAACACCTTCAGCAGCGCGTTGCGGTGTGCTTTAGAACACAGCAACAAATTCAGGATGGAAATCTTTGAGGGTGTCTAATGGAGATGATCCACAATCTTGTAGTCGCTCTTTTTAATCAACCTCATAAATTCCTCGGTGTCTTTAACAAGTAAGTCTTTGTCTACCCCACGAGGGATCTCTTCAACGACTTTACTTTTACCTTTATCAGTTGCATCAGCTCTGTCCGCTTTGTCCGCCACGACCTCAGGTGGTGCAAATACTCTCCCGCTGCGAGTAATTCCGCTAACGCCCGCTAGGTTCTCCACAGACGACCCAAACGGTTCTAGTTCCAACTTCTGTCCGTTGCAGTAGACCTCTGCCCCATAGTGCCATGGGACAGCATTAGTGCTTTCGAACGGTATCGGCCCAGCTTTGGTGATGGTAATCGTGGGCGGTCTGAGTGCAGAAATAGTTATCGTCTGGCGAGGAATGGTGATGGTGGCAACCTCATCACCTTGCTTCAGCATTACCTCTCCCGATCCACATTCGGCCCTCCGGCTAAACTGCAGGATCCCTTCAGTCATCAGACTTTGAATTCCCTCTATCAGCTGTTCACATCCATCAGGACTCGTCGCACAACCCATACACAGCTCTCCGCAACCTGGGAAGAAACCCCTTTTCATCAGCTTAGCTTTAACGAAGCTAAGCGGCGTCTTAAGATCTCTGACGTCAATCAACAAATCTAAGCTTTCGTCTTCGATAATGGCGTTTACTCCATCTCCCCTATGATTCGGCATAGGGTTCTTCGTGACATTTGGCACATTATCTGAGAAGTTGATGATCTTAGCGTCCACCATGTCCTGCACCTTATGCTTGAAGGCTTTGCAGTTTTCTATTGTATGGCCTGGTGCCCCTGAGTGAAACTCACAAGTTGCATTCGCGTCATAACCTGGCGGAGGTGCCCCTGTCAAGGGAGCCAAGGTTCTCTTTTGGATCAACTGTAGCTGGAGTAGAGTCTGCAATAGTTGCGCGTACGACATGGGCGGTGTCTCGAGGTGACGGATCGACAGAGGTGCCCGATTCTGGTACTTTCTGTACCCCGGTGGATTCGGCTGCTGCTGCTGCTGTGGCTGTTGAACTGCCGAGATAGTTATGTTGGCCACCTGTTGGTGAGGGCCTTTACCCTTCCTTCGAGCGTTGGTCACGACGCTCGTTTCTCCTTCCCGTCTTTTGCCGCTATAAGGTTTCTTTCCGCCTCCTCCAGCTGAGGATGACTCACCTTGAATTTTCCCGAGCTTGATCCCATTTTCGATGTGCTCACCCGTGATAATGAGATTTGAGAAGGTTCCAGACATACCGCTGACTAATTTCTCATAGTAGACCCCTGGGAGGGTGGCTACGAACATCTGCACAAGCTCACGTTCAACCATCGGCGGCTGAACCCTGGCTGCCAACTCACGCCACTGCTGGGCGTATTCCTTAAACCCTTCATTGTTCCTTTGCGACAGATTCTGCAGTTGGACTCGGTTCGGGGCCAAGTCACTATTATATTGGTAGTGGTGCACAAATGCTTCAGCAAGGTCCTTCCACGTGCGCACACTGGTAGGTTCCAGACTCATGTACCATTCGAGGGAGGGTCCGGACAGACTGTCCTGAAAGAAGTGCATCAGCAACTTCTCGTCATCAGAATGAGCTGACATTTTTCTGTAATATGATCTCAGGTGGATGCGAGGGCAAGTGGTGCCCTTATACTTCTCAAAGTCAGGTACCTTGAACTTGGGAGGCACCTTGAAATCAGCAATCAGTCCCAACTTGGACATATCAACACCCATGGTGTTCTGGTTCTCGATATTTCTCATCTTATCCTCGAGTGCCTTGAACCTAAGCCGTGCTTCAGCAGTCAGCTCCCCTTCAGCACCTCTCTGAGAGAACACATCGTCTTGACAATCTTCTAACCACGATTGAGGCCCGAACAGATTCCCGACACCTGCATTGCCGTTGCCCAGCCCAACATTGACATTAGCTTCAAGACTCCCATTACCGACGCCCGTCGTATTGCCGTTGAGTGCCATGTTAGCTATCACATTGCCGTTGGCACTGCCATTCCCCCCGGTCACGGGGACGCCATTCTGTGGAGTTTCAACTGGTGGAGGGGTAGGCACAGTCCCACCATGGAGTACGCCATTTCTATCAACCCTTGAAATCAGAGGCTGAACCAAGGTTCTGAGCTGATCCTGGCCATTGGCGACCGCTTGCATGAGCTCCATGAAGCGATCCATTCTTTCGCGGAGTTCCTAAACATCAGTTTGCACTTGCTCCATGATTCTGGTTTGATTTGCTCTAGTCGGATAGCGGTGGATAGGTCTCTGATCAATCTTGGAACAACCTGAGACAACCTGAAAACACAAAAGGATTAGGAAAAACGACAAAGTGCTCGTCATGCAAATGCAAACGTGTGTCTGTGTGTTAGGGAGATTTCCCCCGATCCTAGTGCCTGAGTGCCAGTGCCGATAATAAGAAGAAGTCCGAGTCCAGTCATGGAAATAACATCTCATATATAAAGAAAGCCCATCAAGGCAGTACACAACATCAGTGAGTACAAGATGAATCAATAGCATGACCTCAGCCAACAAGCCTGGTGATGGTCAGCATACAACGATGATCAAACAAAAGGAATACAAATATAGTCAAGTACGGCCACGGGCGTGAAACTCTTCTAACAACCCCTTCGTTTCCGGATGATCAGGCCGAGTGAGCAACCCTTCGACGAGTAACTCCCTCTGCATAATGGTGTATTGAAGACCTTCGACCGAATCTTCCCATGCTCCTCCGCCGAAACAATCTTCTAGCTTCCGCTTCTTGGATTCAAACATCAGTTTGTGCTCCTTCAGGTTAGCAAGAGCCCTGTTGAGCTGGCCTTCAGCGGCATATCTGCGAGCGGTTTCTTCATCAAACCTCCTCTCACTAGCCTTCACCTGGGCTTTCAGCTTGGAAATTTGTTGCATCAGCTTATCCTCCCGCTCTTTCCTGTTGGCTAGGGAGGCCTTCCAGTGCTGGTTGAACTTGGATATCCTCTGATATGCTTCGTCCAAGTGCTGCTTCTTCGTGGCCAGTACATCGTTGACAGCTTTGAAGTCTTGACCCATGCGCTCA
This sequence comes from Lathyrus sativus, assembly GCA_963859935.3. Taxonomy (NCBI): domain Eukaryota; kingdom Viridiplantae; phylum Streptophyta; class Magnoliopsida; order Fabales; family Fabaceae; genus Lathyrus; species Lathyrus sativus. The sequence goes on from OZ012737.1 coordinate 168,586,935, forward strand.
CGCTCGGCTATCTGCTTAGTCAAATCTGTCCCCAGCTGGTTCACCAACTCTGTCTGCCTTTTGAAGGAATAAATGGCTTCGTTTCTCTCGCTTCGGAGTTGAGCCAATTCTTTCTCCAGTTCCTCATTTGCCTGCTTCAAATCATCTTGCTCAGCTAACACCTGATTATGCTGCTGAATGGGCACAGTAGTAGGCTCTTCAATCATTGGAGGGCTTTCTGGCTTGGCAGGAAGAAACGGAATCCCTCTAGCATCTGCTCTGGCTCTGATCCACGTTACATATAGAGGGTAGGCTTGGCTATTGCTTCTCCCCAGCAATGGTTTTCCCCTCTTACTGATACCATTCCAAGCGTGCTGAAGCTTAGATAACAGATCCCCCTCTAGAAGACCAGTGAGGTACAGAGATTCCTGCACCTCTTCATCCTTCGGCGGATTTCTCAAAGCATACGCGAACTGTCGGACCAGCAAAGACGGATTATAGTTTATGCAGCCCTTCCTGCCTATCAAAGGCACGTTCGGAAACCCGCTGCAGCTGAAGATAATCTCGGTACCCAACCTATCTCTGTCAAACCAGTCAATATCCTCCACTGATAGACTCATCAAACGCTCGGACCACTCAGTTGTGGCTGTAGACGAAACAAAGGGACCCCTCTTAGGCAGATGACTATCAAGCCATTTATAAAGCAGGGGCACACAGCACGAGACATTCTTGCCCCTTCTGTTCTCGTTCTTGTAGTGGATGGAATGGTAGACATCTCCTATCAAGGTAGGGACTGGATTCCCTGAAGCGAAGATGCGAAAGGCGTCGAAGTCCACAAAGTCGGGCATATTGGGGAACAGAATGATGCCATATATGCACAGAGCGAGAATGGCGTTGAACACGACCCAACATCCGTCTTTGGCGCACTGCTGAGCCTTACCCACCAAGAACTGCAAGGAGAAACCGGGAACCTTGTTCCAACTAGACAAAACCAACTCGGAGGCATCCAGATGAAGTGAAGGAGCCAGACTAGCCAGATCAGGCTCAGCATCCATATGAACAAAGGGCATCTGCCTCTTGATAGGCACACCTAACAAATCAGCATATTCCTCTAGCATGGGTGCGAGAACAAAATCCTGGAAAGTAAAGCATCTCAACGGAGGATCGTAGAACTGCAGCAGAGCGTGCAACCCATTCAACTCAAACACAGAGGGTTTACGAACCAAACTGAGCAGTTTACCGTAAGACTTTCTGAATTCATCTCTCACAGAATCATCTGCTAAAGCAATCAAACTAGTCAGCTGAACCACATCAGGGGCAGGGAGCTTGTAGGCCACGGTCTTTCTCAGAGAACCCATAAAAATACAATAGGAGGCAAGAAATCCTGGATCGGGGAAAACGGTACCTGCAACACAGACACACGTTAATGAAATGCAAATGAGTATGCAAAGCAATGTAAAATGCAATCATGCAGCAGGAGATCAAGGCAACTGTGTTGTGGAGATTCTGTATCAACAAAACCATAATCCTGCTCTATCAAGAACAACCACTATATCCGATAATAACAAAACCCTGGTATCGGACCACAAATCTGCTCTGTCAAGAACACACACATATAGGACCATAAATCTGCTCTGTCAAGAACAAACATCTGATAATAAGGACCTCTGATACAAGACCAAAACTCTGCTCTGTCAAGAACAAACATCTGATAATAAGGACCTCTGATACAGGACCAAAACTCTGCTCTATCAAGAACAAACATCTGATAATAGGGACCTCTGATACATGACCAAAACTCTGTTCTGTCAAGAACAAACATCTATATGCTGATGAAACCCTCTGATCCCAATCATAAACCTGCTCTGTCAAGAACAAATACACATCTGATGACAAGATCCTCTGATCCCAATCAAAAACCTGCTCTGTCAAGAACAGACATATATATCTCTGAATATAAGGTCCTCTGATATAGGACCAAAACTCTGCTCTGTCAAGAACAATCATATCTGATGATGAGAACCTCCGGTACCAACAAGACTGATTCACTATCAAGAAAACCAGGTAATCTGAAGGTCAAAGTTTCCTGCAGTAAACCCAACCCTGCTCACAGGTATGGACCTAAACTGACTCAAGTTCGGCATCCTATGCGGTTATCAGCGTCACAGACATTCAAGAGGGGTGATACGATACCCAGAAGGTGTGGCATCACCAGCTCATTGTCGCTACTGCGAAAATCGGCGTCGGCTGAACAGAAGAGTCGCCACCGTGCGTTATTTATCCCAAAGAGGGGAAAGGAAACGCTCGAGGTAAACCTACCGCAAAACGGGGAAAGGAATGGTCATCGCAACCAAATCCTGGATTCGGGAGTCGGTTACGCAAGGGGAAGGTATTAGCACCCCTCACGTCCGTCGTACTCGACGGGATCCACGCTTGTTTTCTGGTACGGATTGTTATTCTATCTACTCTACAAGTCAAGGGTTAAAAGAAAATAAAATGACTCGGCAAAGTATCGCACTTTATGCCTACATATTCCCGTCTGGAACGGGAAATCAGAGTCAACGTAGTTTGCCTACCTACGGGAAAGGAGGGGAAGGTTGCTCGCTAGGATATCGCATCCTATGCCTACGTACTTTCATACAACATGAAAGATCAGAGCAAACGTAGTTCGGGCCACGTACGACACAAGTCTGTTTTGATTGCTTTTATCTCCTTCTGAAAAAGGGTTTTTCTGATTACTGGTCCAAGCGGACAAAAATGACGTTTTGATGAGTTCACATTCTTTTACGGAAGAAGTGTCTTTTATTGTGTTTGGAATATTATTGTGTTTTTCTGTTTGTTTTGAGAAAGAAGAGACAACACTCTAACCTATAGTTGAAAAGGGAATCAAACTAACCTAGTGTTATCATGCATGGGTTAAGACCTAATGCCTATCATGCTCCTCTCTTGCGCAGAGAGAAACAGAGATCCTAAGGGATAAACGGAAACAGAAACAATAGCATATATACAATAAAGCAGTAAAATGCATGGATGCAACAATACAAGCGAGGCAAGGGAGTCCCACTCAACCTCGAACCTAGAAAACAACAGGCAAAAGCGAACAACATTCGCTTTCAACCTAGCAGGTTAAATGGCAAATAATACAGTCAGGGAAATTCAAACAATACATCAAAAATTATAGACAGCAAAAATAAACAGCCAACAACAGTCTTCATCAACATCTGTCTTCAAGTCATCTTCTACAAGCTTCAAGCAAGCATCAGTCTTCATCTTTACAGCCTTCAAGCAAGGTCTCTATCTTCAATCTTTCAGGGCTTTTCTTCAAGTCTCGATCTCCAAGATGAGCAGCAGTTAAGAGGATGAACTGGAATGTTAAACAGTTAATTGACCACCAAAGGTGGCAAATAGACTGTTAACAACATGTAGAATATTTCTCTCAAGAGTTCTATCTCTTAGACATTGTCACCAAGCCTTCCAAAGGAAGGGGGTGAATGTCCTAGAGAGACTCTGCATCATAGAGAGGGATGGAGGCAGACAAGACCTTCCATGTTTGTGAATCAAGTTGCTATTCTAGAGCTCTACCTAGCTCCTAGACCCTATAACCTTCAACAGCTGCCAGCAAGATATACTCTTCATCAACTCTGGAAATTGGTCTTCATTCTCTTAGTCCTCAATGGGCTTCATCAGCAAAGTCTTCAACTCAAACCCAAGCCCCAAACAAGCCCAATACCCCACACAATCAAACAATAACCCTAGAAAGGGCACACCACACAATCAATCAAATACAGGAAATATACTAGTAGTAATAGTAGAATAGGGGAAGTCTAATATTTTCTAAGGGATCTATTATTTACCCATAATACCCCTATAGTCCCATCATTTAACTTGCTCTAGAGAAAACCAAAAAAGAAACTTGTTTTGCATACCTAATGTTATATTCACAACCCTAAATGATTAGCCTAATATTTTCTAATCAAACTACCTAAAATAAATCCTAAAAAATTGGTATAAAAATCAAAGGGGGCACCTAATATATGCATCTAGTTATACTAAAAAAAATTGGCCTAAAAATATTATGAGAACCACCTAAAAGAAATTCTACAAAACTATATACAAATTAAATCTATTTAAAAACAATTAAAATGTAAAATATAAGCAAAAATAGAAAAAATAGCTAAACTATTATTTTTTAATCATTTTAATTTTCTTCAAGTCAATTCTAAACTATTGCAAAAAATCTCATGTCAAAATTCTTATTTTTTGATTTATTATGGATTTTATAAAATGATAAGAAAATGAATTTAAAAAAAAAATGGAAGCCAGGGGGTGCAAGCAGCAAGGGCGCCCAGTTCAATTGCTTCATGGGCCCAAAACCTGGGGTGCGCGTAGCAAAAAATAGTAAGCCCAAACTAAAACAAAATTCACTTCAGAAAATCAGAAAGAAAAAGAAACACGTGTGGTGTAGTCAGCAACTAGATTCAGTGTAAAATGAGGTTGGGCCTTATTCCAGGGTGTGCATAGCAAATATGTTAGGCCCAAAGCTAAACTAAAATCAACTCAGTAAATTCAAAGAAAAATAAAACGTTCACGGTGTGGTTAGCAACGAATGTCAACGTAAAATGCAAGTGGGCTTTGGACAGGGGTGGCTATATCAATTTGTGTATTAAGCCCAGATGAGGCTTTAAGTGAAACGCAGAGTTTCAATGCTACAGACTTCCCTCTCTAATTTCAACTTTGAATCGTGGCCAACGGATCAACATTTCAGTCAAACAAGTCTTGCTCATCCAACGCACGATATGCTTCGTCTTCCTCATGCCTAGGGTTTGTATGAAACAGCCATGGAAACTGAACCTCATGCATCATCTTCTCCTCACTCGTGTCTGCTCAATTCTTCATCAAACTCAAAAGTGCAAAAAGCAAAGTCACTCCAAATCTCTCCCTGATCAAGCCTATGGTATCAGCATCCATTAATATCAACTCTAGCATGAAACACGATCTCCACCTCAAAATTACTCAGAATTTTCATCATCACCAATCCACAATCTAAGTACACTAAACTCATCTTGGCTTCACACTGAGCAAGAATCACTATCAACCTAAGACTCTAACAGCCTAATCACCAAGTTCTATGTCCAAACAGATTTCATGCTCATGTATCAATCTTCATCAAATCTTGCTAAAGTCTCCAGAAACGATCATCTAACCACCTAGATCATTCTTACCCTAACCAATATACATCATGCTAACTAAATCAGGCTAAATCGAAGAAGATACTAACCTGGTGCAAAACTGAAAATAGATGGTGGAATTCTTGGATTCACAGCTAGTAGTGCTCTAGACCTGATCAATGGCTATGGATCTTGGTTCTGTATGCACTTGTTCTTGCTCAGATGCCTTGGATTCTTGTAACCAACTCCTTTTGCAATTCGGATGATGAACTTGCAGCACACGAATCTTGCATCAATACACTTGGATCTTGCTTGCAATGTGATCTATGATGAACATGGAGTATGATAGAATCAAGAACTTTGAAGAATGATGAAGAATTGGGAGAGTTTGAATGAATTTGCAAAAAATGCAAGAGAGAATGAAACTATGTGTTTTGGATCAAAATGAAGTGCAACCCTGCATTGAAGGAGCTCTAGGGTTTATATAGATGCCCATGGAAACATCTAGAAATTGCTGGAAGCTTCTTGTACACAAATCCCTTGTGATTTGGCATATGTTACTTTAATCATAAGCAAGCCATAATAACTCTCAAACTTTGAACTAAACTCAAAAATCCACTATTGCCAATGTTCTCAAAACATTATTTCCAATCAAAATGACCTATAATTTCATCCCATTTGGACATGTTATGAAAAATTCCCAAAAAATGGCTATTTAATGACTTAAATCATGCCTTAATTAGGTCATTTTTGCAAATATGAGCTACACCCATTTTCAAACCTCCATGACCACTTTTCTAGACTCAAAACATCATTTGGAACAACTTTGTTGTTGTTAAGTTTTAATTTGAATCTTCCTTGTATGAGTTTTAGGCATATACTTGAAATGACCCATAATTCTCAAATGACCAAAATACCCTTTGCTTGCCAAGGTCATAAGTAGAGTTCCACAAATCATATGAAGGCATACCATACCTTTCTAGAAAGCTAAAATCATGGGGAACAACTTCCATGTTGACCATAAATCCATTTGAAAGCTCCTTGAGGGGTAAAAGTTGCTTGGAAGACAAGTAACTTTCACAGACAAAATTTCAGATGCCTCAGATGACCTGTAACTTGCAAGAGCCATAACTTGAGTTCTATAAATCTCCTTGATGTCTTCCACCACTCAAATTAAAGGTCTTGAGATCCTCTACAAGTTTCATGTTGGCCAAGGATCCATTTGAGGCTTGCATTTGGAATTATCTTGCTTGGAAGTTTGACCTAAATCAGGGGATTTTACACAGAAACCCTAATTTAAAAACCTCTCTTCTTCTTGATTTCTCTTGATTCCTCCTTGGCACAACACCACATCCATATCTACATGTCAAATGAGGTATCCCACATCTTTCAAACAGGCCTTGATGACCTTCAACCAAGCAGTTGACCTAGGGTTGACCCAGATGAAACCCTAGTTGACTGTCTTCAACTACAGCTCTTGCAATCACCTCAATGACTTGTCTCACTTTAAAAATGACCCTCTAGGTCCTCCATGATGTCTATATGCCCTCCATGGCCTCAATTCATGACTCACAACCTCTTTGATGATCTTCGGATACCCTCAAGATAGGAAATAGATCCACTGCTTGATCCACTGACTTCTTAGATTTCCATTTCTTTCTGATGACTTGGCTAAGATTGAATTTGAATAAGAATCTCTTGATAAGCCCATAAAGATAAGAATTGCATTTGATGCCTTGTTGGATGGCTTGCCCATGCTATGTTATGCAAATAATTAGACTATGTACATGACTTCCTATGCCAATGCTAATGCAATTGAAACATAAACCAAGTGGAATAAGTTGAGCAAATTTTAGGGTGCAACAGCTGCCCCTATTCAAGCGACTTGGACCCGACTGGGTGAAGCGCGAACGGCCTTCAAACATTCGAGGTACGAGACGGTTGAATACTAAGAACCCGGAAATTTGCCAACCGCGGAAATAAACCGCCCAACTGTTTAGGGAACGACATCCACCAACTGAATCTGGTTGTTACGGCAACAACTGATCCGACGTCTGATAATTATTATTTCAACTTCAACCACCTATGTAACGCCACAGGTACTGAACACTTTTCGCAAAACACCTCTGTCCACAACTGGACTAACCTTATCAACACAAGAAGAGAGACAAATTCGTCAACACGAATAGAGATTCTGTTGTCACAGGAGTAACCTTGTCCACATCTGGACCCAAATTTCGCCAAATCACGAATAAACACCAATCTGTCCACTTCAGGACTCACATCACGGAAAAATCCCGGCGCTTTCGCTGGGGAAACATTTCTGTCTAATCACAGGAAACTCCCTCCGTCTATCTATACGGGCAAACCCTCTGTCTAAACACAGGGAACTTCATCCGCCTATCCATACGGGAAAATCATCTGCCTAAGCACAGGAAACTTCATCCGCCTATCCATACGGGAAAATCATCTGCCTAAACACAGGAAACTTCATCCGCCTATTCATACGGGAACATCATCTGGCGACACAGGTAACAATCTCTGTCCATCACAGGTAACATCTCCGTCAACACGGGTAACATCTCCGTCAACACGGGTAACATCTCCGTCAACACGGGCAACATCTGTCGAATAAAGGAAAATATCTCCGCCTCTGCTACGGGTAATACTCTGTCGAATACAGGAAAATCTCTCCGCCTCTGCTACGGGTAATAATCTGTCGAATACAGGAAAATCTCTCCGCCTCTGCTATGGGTAATACTCTGCCAAATACAGGAAAATATCTCCGCCTCTGCTACGGGTAATACTCTGTCAAATACAGGAAAATATCTTCGCCTCTGCTACGGGTAATACTATGCCAAATACAGGAAAATATCTCCGCCTCTGCTACGGATAATACTCTGTCGAATACAGGTTTTTTGCCTATCTTTGCAGCAGCTAACTCCATCAATCACATGGGTAACACAATATGAGTCTAGTCTTCCAATTTTCAGTGCTGACATGGCAGCAAATCTGAGAAGGACTCTACCGGGGATTTTCTGATTCCACACTGCCAGACAACTTCCAAAAAATCGATGCACGTAATCTTTTGATGCTGTCACAAAAACAACCTTGAAGAAATACTCCGCTGGAGGGGTAAGAGAAACTTAATCAAGCAACTCTGTGGGGAATAATGCCACAATTGACATTATCATTACACATCTCACGCCGAGATCCTGAATGTTTGACAATTAATTTGAGCAAGAGCTCCCTCCACCTGCATGGGAAACAATACTTGAAAATAAACGGTTACCCAACCTAGTTTATGTTTCAACATGCATATGTTTGACAATGGCGTAATGCTCCATTCGACATGGAAATGCTACGTGTTTTTATTTGGTAGATGCAAATATGACACTATATGCCAATGCAGATGCGGGCTCGAACTGCTGGGATACAGAAAACCGCTTCAGCAAAATAAATGCTGAGGACAACGCCAACTCCTCTGGGGATAACCAGGTGTCACAGAATTATTCCAGCAAAACAAATGCTGGAAGGGTGAAGCCCGCTTCACTGAGGAATAACTGAATGCGCCAATCATGATTGGACTTTTTGCTGGGGAGTGAACGGGTATCACACGGTATTCCGGCAAAATAAATGCCAGGACACACAACCAACTCTGCCGGGAAGATTTTTAATCTTCGAGTTCCACTGGGAGGAAAGAGAACACTTGCTGAAAAGAGAGAACTCTGCCGAGGACGAAACGACTCTCTTGGGGAAAATTAGCAGACTCCGCTGGGGGAGAGTAAATGACCCTACTGGGAAGGGTAAACTGTCTAAGTACAGCTCACAAGTTGGAAATATTAATCTTCTGAGGCTAAACCACTCTGCTCGAGATGGGGGAATCCTTCTGGGGGACACCACACTGTTTGAATACTGCCTTTGATCTCGGAATCGCCAATTCTGTTGAGGGTGAACGACCCTGCTGGAGAATGTCCTTCGGATAAGCTGCGACTAGCTGGGGAATTTGATCCTTCTTTAGTAAGGAACATTGTCATCTCAGAAGCGCGACCTGCGTGGGGATCGAGTCTTTCGTTACGAGCTTCTGGTCAATACTGCAATCTTTTGATCGTCCACTTCATACGGCTACGAACCTTGCAACACCACGAACAAGACAAGACAAGTCTATGCAACCAAATCTATTCAGGTTAGTGTTAGTGACATTATTTTCAGTTAATTCAAAGTTTTAGCAATTATTGGCAAGGGCCAACGACGTTATACACTTGCTAGTTTTATTAAACTTCGGCGTTGTCATGTACAAAACAGTAAAGAACCAGCATCAAATACTGAATAACATATTTTATTGATTGGGCCCCTAAATGGGCGGAGTTTTGTACACGGGATGTAACTCCTGAAAAGAGGAAGCTACGCACAACGAATATACAAGTATGCACAGAAGCATAAATATAATGACAAATCAAATTTGTACACATGTCGGCAACAGGATGCAGACGAACATCATGAGCTGATCCTCCTATGACTCGCCCGACTCTAATGCTTTCCCGGTATTCACACTTCCGAAGAGATTGTATCTGATAATCGACCCCTCAGGTATATTCTCCCGCACCAACGTGCACCGCAGTATCAAATTCGGATTGCAGTCATTTGCTTTTCAAATCCCTAACTTTTGCGTGAACCGCCCTTTACGGGTTTTCAGTTCACCGGGATACCCTTTTTTGCCGAAGCCGCCCAGTGTAGGTTTTCAACTACGCGGGTGTACATTTTTTCAATTTTATCCCTAACTTTTGCCCGAACCTTTCATTCTGTTTTTGGTTCGCCAGGATGCCCCTTTTTTGCCTGGACTCTCTTTTTTCTGTCCAGCGGGTCAATTTCAAGCAAAGTATTTTTTAACTGCGTCCGAATTCACAGGCGACGTAAAGTCTTCATCGTCCATGGTGGACAACAACAAAGCTCCTCCTGAAAAGACTTTTCTGACAACGTATGGCCCTTCGTAGTTGGGGGTCCACTTGCCCCTGTGATCTGCCTGTGGCGGGAGAATCCTTTTCAGCACAAGGTCGCCCGTCTGAAAGCTCCGAGGATGTATCTTCTTATCATACGCTTTCTTCATCCGGCTCTGGTACAAACGACCGTATGCTAGAGAAGCTAGCCTCTTCTCATCCATTAAACTCAGCTGGTTCAACCTGTTTTTCACCCATTCTGCCTCGTCTAGTTGGACATCTCGTAATACTCTCAGCGAAGGAATCTCAACTTCCAGTGGTAACACTGCTTCCATTCCATATACCAATGAGAACGGGGTTGCCCCGGTTGATGTGCATATCGTCGTACGATAACCGTGCAAAGCAAAAGGTAGCATCTCATGCCAGTCCTTATAGGTCACCACCATCTTCTGAACAGTCTTCTTTATATTCTTATTGGCCGCTTCAACAGCGCCATTCATCTTGGATCGGTAAGGGGAGGAGTTGTGATGCTCGATCTTAAAATTCTGACAGAGCTCCTTCATCATTTTGTTATTCAGGTTTGAACCGTTGTCGGTGATTATCCTCTCGGGGATTCCATATCTGCAAATGATATCCCTCTTGATGAATCTGGCTACCACCTGCTTAGTCACATTTGCGTAAGATGCCGCTTCCACCCATTTGGTGAAATAATCGATTGCTACTAGAATGAACCGGTGTCCATTAGAAGAAGTCGGCTCGATCTTTCCAATCATATCGATTCCCCACATTGAGAATGGCCATGGCGATGACATCACGTTTAGAGGACTCAGAGGCACATGGATCTTATCTGCATAGATTTGGCATTTATGACATCTCTTCGCAAACTTGAAACAATCAGTTTCCATAGTCAGCCAATAATAACTTGCCCGCAGCAGCTTCCTCGTCATAGCATGCCCACCAGCATGCGTGCCAAATGTACCCTCATGTATTTCCTCCATGAGCAGCTTCGCCTCTTTCTCATCTACACAACGTAGTAGCACCAAGTCGTGATTTCGTCTGTACAGGACACCGTCCGGATTCAAATAGAAATTACCCGCCAATCTCCTGAGAGTCTTCTGATCGTGACTGGATGCCCCAACCGGATACTCTTTGTTCTTCAGGAAATTAAGGATATCAAAATACCACGGTTTATCATCAGATGCTTCATCAGTGGCAAACACGAAGGCGGGTCTGTCAAGCCGAGAGATAACAATTCTGGGAGCCTCATTCCAGAAGTTGACTTTGTACATGGAAGACAAAGTAGCTAGGGCGTCGGCCATCTGATTCTCTGCTCGCGGTACATGATGAAATTCAACCTTGTCAAAGAAAGGAAACAATCTCCTTGCGTAATTTATGTATGGTATCAAATTAGGCTGACGTGTCTCCCATTCCCCTTTTATTTGATTCACCACTAGAGCTGAGTCTCCGTATACATCCAGATTTTTGATTCGCAAATCAATGGCTTCTTCAAGCCCCATGATACAAGCTTCGTATTCGACTTCATTATTGGTAACTGGAAAGGTCAATCGAGCAGTAAACGGGATGTGCGACCCGTGTGGAGTAGTGATGATTGCCCCTATTCCGCTACCATAGGCGTTTACAGCTCCGTCAAAGATCAACTTCCATTTGGAGCCCAATTCTGGTCCTTCGTCTGGCAACGACTCTTCACAATCTTTCATCTTTAGGTACATGATATCCTCGTCAGGAAAATCAAACCTCATCAATTGGTAATCCTCAATAGGCTGCTCTGCCAAGTACTCAGACAATACACTCCCCTTTATAGCCTTCTGCGAGACATACTGGATGTCGTATTCGGTCAAAACCATCTGCCACGGGCGATTCTCCCTGATAATGCCTGCTTTTTGAATACATATTTGATAGGATCCATCTTCGAGATGAGCATGGTTGTATGATTCAGCATGTATTGCCTCAAACGCTTGGCAGCCCAGGCTAGCGCGCAACAAGTTTTTTCGAGCATTGAATATCGAGATTCACATTCAGTAAACTTCTTACTCAAGTAGTAGATCGCATGCTCTTTTCTTCCTGTCTCGTCGTATTGACCGAGAACACAACCCATACTCCCCTCAAGAACTGTCAAATACATAATCAAGGGTCTCCCCGCCACTGGGGGTATCAAAATAGGAGGCTCCTGCAAATACTGCTTTATTTTATCGAACGCCTTTTGACAATTTTCATTCCACGTTACAGCTTGGTCTTTTTTCAACAGCTTGAATAACGGCTCACACGTAGCCGTTAGGTGAGATATGAACCGAGCGATGTAGTTCAACCTCCCTAAAAACCCGCGCACCTCTTTCTCTGTTCTAGGCGTCGGCATCTCTTGTATTGCTTTTATTTTTGCAGGATCAACCTCTATTCCTTTTTCGCTCACGATAAACCCCAGCAGTTTACCCGATCTCACCCCGAAGGTGCACTTGTTAGGGTTCAGTCTCAGCCTGAACTTCCTAAGCCTTTTGAATAACTTCAGCAGATTCACCAAATGCTCTTCCTCCGTCTGGGATTTGGCAATCATATCATCGACATAAACCTCGATCTCCTTATGCATCATATCATGGAAAAGAGTTGTCATTGCGCGCTGATACGTTGCCCCAGCATTCTTTAGTCCGAAGGGCATCACTTTGTAACAAAATGTTCCCCAAGGTGTTATGAAAGTAGTCTTCTCCATGTCTTCTGGTGCCATCTTAATCTGATTATAGCCCGAGAAGCCATCCATGAAGGAGAATACGGAGAATTAAGCAGTGTTGTCAACCAGCACATCGATGTGAGGAAGCGGAAAATCATCTTTCGGGCTCGCTTTATTCAAATCACGGTAATCTACGCACATTCTCACTTTACCGTCTTTCTTTGGCACTGGTACAATATTAGCGACCCATGAGGGATATTTTGTAACAGCTAGGAAACCAGCATCCCACTGCTTTTGAACCTCCTCCTTAATTTTCACTGCCATATCAGGTCTAGTTTTGCGAAGCTTCTGCTTGACCGGCGGGCATTCTTCTTTTAACGGCAGGCGGTGCACAACCATATCTGTATCAAGCCCAGGCATGTCTTCGTACGACCAAGCGAACACATCACTGTACTCTCTGAGCATTTCAACCAGTCTTCGCTTGACGTCGCTCTGCAGCGCGGCTCCTATATGGATGTTCTTTTCAACCCCTTCTGGCCCCAGGTTAATAATTTCGATGACCTCCTCATGAGGCAGAATGACTCGTTCTTCTTGCTTTACCAACCAAGACAACTCTTCGGGAACGTCGCCATCTTCAACAATCTCTTCTTCGGCCTGAAATACCAGGTGCTCAAAGTCGAGACGAGTCATAGGCGGTTCAATGATGTCATCTGAAAATGTTATCCTGCAAAAGGAATGGTTAAATGCTTCAAAATGCGTATAAAGCGAATAACCACGTTGCCATTTTATTGTAAAACACAAAACAGGAAAAACAGAGATCGCAATATTTGTACATGAAAAAACGCCTTTTATTTAATGATTAAACAACGCAATGTACATAACAGCACGGCCCTAAGCAAAATCATGATGCCTCGGGTAAGACACCAGATTGTTCAACAATTAAGAAAACAAAGTATTACTGTTTGTGAGTCACAGGAACAATCTCCTGAATAGACCAATTGCATAATCCTTATCCTGGCACGCTCGGCTGAATCCAGGCGTCCATGTCGCAGTCACTGTCTCCTTCTTCAGAATCTGAAACAGCGTTGATGGCCTCGTGACACACTCCACTAGCTGTGATTGTTATCGGTCCTTTGAAACGGGGTGCCCCCGCAGCAGGTGTTGATGACGACGGTTGATATCCCAGCCCAAATCAGTCCATCTTCACGGGAATATCCAGCACCTTGCCCCAGCCCTTTGTCTCACCAGTCTTCACTAGAGCTTGAGCTTCCTTGTATGAAGAGACGGCTACCTCTGACGCTTTACTCGGCCCGGGACCTTTGTCTTTGATGCGCAACCCTTCAAAGGCTTGACAGGGTGTTTCATGAATCTCGCCGTTGACTTTTACATACTTGAATGATGACAGATGGCTAACCAATATATCTTCTTCTCCACAGACCGTGACCACACTGTCCCCTACCATGTATTTCAGCTTTTGGTGCAAGGTAGACGTGACTGCCCCAGCACCATGGATCCAGGGTCGTCCGAGAAGGCAGCTGTATGCTGGCTGGATGTCCATAATATAAAATTCAGTTGCGAAAACTTCCGGCCCCACCTGTAGAGGTAATGTTATGGATCCAAAGACTGTTCTTCGTGTACCATCAAATGCCCTGACCACCAAGTCACTAGGCGTACACATGATTCCCCTGACGTCCAATTTCATCATTGCTTTCTTAGGCAGCACGTTTAAGGAAGATCCGGTATCTACCAGTACATGAGACATGACTGAGCCCCTACACTCCACTGAGACGTGCAACGCCATGTTATGCTCTCTCCCCTTCGGGGTCAAATCAAAGTCTGTAAATCCCAAGCTATGGCCTGCGTTCACATGCGCCAACACCCCCTCCAGCTGATTCACGGAAACATCTTGGGGTACGAAGGAAGTATCCAGAACTTTCAACAATGCATTTTGTTGCGGTGGAAATAGGATCACAAACTATTAATTAGTTTGAATCGCAATTCAATTCACAACCGCTCTTTGATTTATTCGAAGGAAAAGGTCAAAAGAGGGAAAACCTATTTTGCATCGTAAACACAATGCGGGGAAAGATCTAGGGTTCGGGGGTTGGTTAAATTTAGGGAAGGTATTAGCACCCTAAACTTCTGTAGTACTCTACAGGAACCTTTTGTTCAAATGTTTACTACTTTGCTTTATTTATTTGCTTAAGGTATATGTACAAAGGGATTACAAGTGAGAAAAGAGACCTAAGGGGTTAATTCTAAGTTTACTCGGCAAGACATCGCATCTTGTGCCTACGTATCCTTACGGGAGTGGAATCAGAGTAACCGTAGTTCCCCTCAAAAGGGAGGTTAGAGACTTCTTGACTGTGGTCAAGGTCTCAAGGGGAATAAACGCATCTTAAGGACACGCTTACATGGAGTGTAGAAACTCCAAATCTCTACGTTGAATTGTTAAGTGAATTAGGGTTAGGTTAGGGATTCCACGGCGGGAAACCCTAAAATGAGCACGGCGGCTCTTTGACCTAATGCTAGGGGTAAAATTGTAATTTAGCCTGCGGCGAGGCGTTTGTGAAAATTAGGGTTTGCAGTTTGTAGTTTGAATTTTTAGGGTTCTAGGGTTTATGGACTATTGGCTAGGAGGCCAAACGGTTAGACCTTAACCTTCGGATGTGTGTAGTGTGACAGAATAATAATGACATGATGCGGAAAGTTTAAATCATACATCTGCAGAAACTTAAATGCGGAAACGTAAACGCGATTATTTAAGTTCGCGAGTTTATAATTGAGAAACAGTTACAGTAATAATGCAATTTGAATTATAAGTATACGAAAATAAATGGGGCAACGTAACAAGCTGCACAATGAACAAACAATGATAGTAGACAGAGTTACGAAACAGAAGTACGAAATTTCGAAGTATTTTTATGGTTTTTACTTTATGATATATGAAAACCTTTCAATTTAGGTCAAAATATAAATCTAACTTTAAAATTTTTTTTAAAACAACTGTTTTAACCTAAACCAAAGAATTAGTATTAGTAGTAGTCGTTATTTAAAAATATTTTAATTATTATTTTTTTAAAAAAAGCTTTTAGGTTAAAATTTAAACTTATCTACAAAAAGTTTTCTTAAAATTAATAGTCTTTCATGTTAATTTGGAAAAAAAATTGGAAAAAAATGTTAATGTTATTTATTTTTAAAAAACAGATTTTTATATTATAACAAGTTTTAATAAATTAATAATTATAAAAGATAAAACATAATAAAATAAAAGAGGAAAGGGGTTGGGCCGGTATTTCTTAAACCCGGTTGTAATTCACGCTTAAACACAAAAATGGATGATCTAGGGTTTCAAAACCCTATCGCGTCTCGCGACGCCGTTTCTCTCGTTCTCACTTTCGAGTTCTCTTCGTCTCTTTCGTTTTTGCTATGTTCTTCACTTCTAACTCCTATGTCTTTAAAATTCCTGAAAAATAAATGAACACAAGAACAAGTGAAATCTCGAAAAAAGGCTGCTCAACCTTTGGCTAGGGTTTCAAGCGAATCTCGGTGAACTTGTGGTGATGATGGCCGACGGTTGCTGTTGATGATTAACAGAGGCAATGATGATGTCACAATCTGAGCCTCGGATCTGTTTGCTCGTCGTCGAATGGCGGCGGCGTTGGTGGACTTCTCCGTTGGGTTTGTTCGCTTGCTTTTTGTGATGGCTTTGAACGGCGCTCCCTGTTTGGTCTTCGTTTTCGCAGCCGTTTTCCTACTTAGGGTTTTATGATTTTTTTCGGCCCCAACCCCAGGTGGTATCTTTCCTTTATATATCTTTCTGATTTTCGAATGGGCCTTCGATGCTTTTTGGATACACGTTATTTTTACTGAAACGATTTGATTTGATTTTATGGAACTTTGGTGAACCGATGCTACTTTGATCTGATTGAGATTCTGATATGATTTTCTTATGTTTCGTTTGAAAACTTTCCCCATTTGGATTCACTTTGATTGGATTTCTTTCATATGGATTGATTCGGTTGTGGATTTATCTCTGAATTGGATTTTGAATCAATTTTGTACTTTCCTTTTCCAGATTCACTTGGATATGGATTTTGTTTGATGACAGTTTGAGAACAGTTTTGTTTGCATCCATATTTGAACTTGGATTTCATTGGATATTTGCTTTTGATTTTCGGATTTGGACCTCTGTTTTGAACCAAATTAACTTTTTTCTTCTTCTTTCAGAAAGGCCTTGAAGTTCAGATATTGCCAGATTAATGCCGCCGAGAGAGGTCCGACGCGGTGATGATGACCTATGAGTCTGAACATGATGAGGGAATCGATGATGCCGCGGTTGCCTTTAACTATGTTTCGACGGTTGCTTTTGATAGTCTCTGTTGTGTTCTTTGCTTGTTCATTCACGGCTGTTTGAATTTGGTTCAGAACATGATTTCTGGGCTTGTGAACTGATGTAGTTCTGATATTGGTTTGATCTCTGGTTATTCATGTCTTGCTGCTGCATTGTCTGATTTTTCTTTTATGATACTTATGAGCTCATGTTGGTGCAGTTTATGGTTTGTTTGTTGAACTTGGCTGTACTGTAACCTGCGGTTAGAGCATTCCACTTCCCTTTGGCGTGTCTGGTGAACCACTTTGGCATCAAGAGCTTTGAATTTTTGCTGTTAGGCTTGTGGACTTCGGATATCGAAGTTGCTGATGTGTTTCCAATGATGGTTTGTGAGCCGAATTGGCATTTGGTTCATGTATTTCAGGTGACGGAAAACGGTTCAGACCTGTCGGCATCCGGGTTTGAACCTGAGTTGGCTAGTGTTTACCTTGGTATTGGTTTGGGAACAAACTTGACATTCATTTGAAAACAACACCATATTTACTTGATAATGTCCCTTTTTGAGTCCATATCTGCGCAAATCCTTTCGGCTCGAACAAGCTTCCTTTATCTCTCTCTCTCTCTCTCTCTCTCTCTCTCTCTCTCTCTCTCGGCTGTCCCGTATGATAAGAACGATAACCGCCTGATCTGACGCCAATGGCACAGATCGGTAACGGGGGTAGGATGCGGCTTTGGTCGTGCCACTCCCGGCACTCGATGATGACAATTGTTCTGAGAGTGTCAAACAACCTCTAACACTTTTTCTGTTCTGTTCTGTTTTCTTTTTGTTGTGCAGGTTGATCAGAAGTTGTATGAAGAACTCAAAGGAATGGCATGAAGGCCTTAGAATTTTTAGGATAAAATGTACTTTTATTTCCTTTTTGTAAATTATGAATCTTTATGAATAAAATCAAGCATGTTCAAATTCACTTCTTAGTTGTAAATTATAAATATTCATGAATGAAATTCAAAAATATTTAAATTCACTTCTTTATTTGTAAATTACAAATATTTATGAATTAACTCAACAAATATTCCAATTCACCTCTCTTTTGTATTGAGCAATATTATGAGCAAGATCCAACACATTTTCATCACAATTGATTATTCCTTTCATGATCTCGTCGCAACCTGATTAGATCTGAATAAATTCAAACTAACTCCCACTTATTTTATATCCAAAACTGCACTTTATCAACGAACGGAAAACTGCTCAGAATATCTTAAAACAAACCATAAGCAACGAACGACCCAAATTCAAATATGTTTCTGACAACTTTTTCAACAATATTCAAACCGGGTCGACGCCTTTGATGATAATCAAATCATATGATAAAAAACTGTCTCGGGTATGGTGATTTGAATGCCTCAAGAACTAAAGACCACTTTTTTCAGAATCCATCAGAACCAACGTAAAATGACCAAAACGCCCTTGGAATGATTCCTGAAAAGCAAACTCACTTCATGACTTGTTGGTGATTAACGGATGCAAAAATGAGATGCTATGCGCAATGACTGACTAAATGTAAGGGTAAAATTTGGGGTATTACAGTTGCCCCTATTTAAATAACTACACCAGATGATTTGAGTGACGGAGACTCGAGGAATCATGGTGGAGGGATTTAAATATAGATAACCGAAAATTTTGCCCTTATATGTGGCGATATGCGATGCTATGGACAAAACAAGAGCAGACTAATGCAGGCAGCGCCATGAACATGATATGATGTGTATGTTGGAATGATTAATGCAATGATGCAAAATGACAACACAAGGGACATATGCTATGATAAAAACAAATTTGGGAAAACGAATGCGCTGGGACAACAACACAAACACTGGGGAATCCTAAAATGATGGTCAACTGGTGCGAACACGACCAATTGTCCTTTTTTAGAAAAGGAACGAGATTCTCAAATGGAGATGGTACCTATGAGACGGCCCCCACTGGGGAATCTAAAAGTAAAACTGGATCATGTATGACTGCAAGATCGATCACAGAATGCTGGAGCATTGAGCAAAGAATAACATCCAAGCTTCGGTAAACTATCCCTCATGACACGATCAAACGGACTTTTCGGGAATCCGTAGCAAATATACAGGGTGAAAAGAACCGGTTGTATGCCAAAATAAATGGACTTTGATGGGAAGTGCCCTGATAAGCTTCTCGAGGGAGAACTGTCACTTATCGTTGGAAGGGACTTATACGCCAAAACGGATAAGCACACAAATAAAGAGGCTGCTGCTTATCTGATAGATAAATCTTCTCATATTTAAGGTTGGTGCCTGGAATATGTTTCATATTCTTCTTTTACTAAAGGATAAAATAAACTTCTTCATACTTCCGAGGACAGCGCGTCGGGTATGATTCCGCTTCTTCTTTTGCTAAAGGGTAAACTGAACTTCCTCATACTTCAAGATTCATGCTCTCCTGAATATGATTCTGCTCCTTCTTTTACTAAAGGGTAAATGAACCTCTTCATTTCAAGGTTTGTTGCTCCCTGAATATGATTCAGCTCCTTTTACTAAAGGGTAAATGAACTTCTTCATACTTCAAGATTCATGCTCTCCTGAATATGATTTGGTTCAAACCTCCCCACACTTCAAGACGAAAAGGAGAATGGAAGCCCAACTGCTCGATGGAGATGGCCATTTGCTGCGAGTCATAACGAAGATAGGATCAGCTTCTCAGGCGAGAAATGTCGCTTTTCTGCAAGAGTGGCAGTAATAAGCTTTTCAGGTAAGAACTGCTTGTAGAGGTGATAACAAGATAATGATGATAAGCTTCTCGGCAGAGAACTGTTGCATATCGTTGCAGAAGAATGTTACGATAAGCTTCTTAACCGAGAACTGTTGCTGATCGATTATAAAATGTTGTGATAAGCTTCTCTTGGCGAGAACTGTTGCGTATCCTGTTGTGTAGGGTTGTGATAAGCTTCTCTGGTGAGAACTGTTGCGTATCCTGTAGGCTTCTCAGGTGAGAACAGTCACATACCGATGCTGTAAGATGTAGGATTGTAAAGTGTTATACCGATAGGCTTCTCAGGCGAGAACAGTTGCATACCGATGCTGTAGGATGTACTGATAGATTTTCCAGGCGTGAACTAGCGTGTATCTGTAAGGTATTGTGATTGGCGTTCTCGAAAGATAGTGCAAAATAAATGCACATCCGGGTACAGTGATAAGCTTCTCAGGCGAGAACAGTCGCGTATCTGCCAAGGTAGGGTGAAAACTTTTAGACGGTGCAAAATAAATGCACGTCTGGTTGGGCTCGGCGACCGACAAGACCGAGATTCAATCTAAGATCGAGCTAGAAAGAAAAATGGCAATCAAGACTCCATCGAGGGAATGAACTCGAAGGGTGAATATCTTATCCTGGTGAGGAAAGATAGCTGAAGTAACCGTCATCCATGAGGATCGAGCTCTGTGGGGAAACTGGAAACACATATGCATTTTATGCTTAGGGCTGACAATCTATTTGGAGATAATGGACGAACCCAGTTACTCGGCGGTAACAACCAATGATGGCGAGACACAATGGACCTGTGAATGCTAACGCATATGTTAATGTGAATGTATGCTAATGTTTATGTATGTAGTTAAATATGCAGGATGTTATGAAATGAGTATGTAATGAGTATGTGGAATAAGTATATGAAATAGGCATGTGATGCTTATGCCCTTGCGTATGCTGACGAACAGACTAGAGACGGGACGAGAGATGAAATAAACATCCCGACGGAGATACCCTGCGTTCTCTGCAACCAATACGTCAATCACGGGTGAGGAGGATCAATGGTAGAACCGAATCTGGTTTTAAAGTTCTGAATTCTCTGGAGAGAAGGTAATCTGCTTGGGTGCACAGTATCACGTCTTCACATGGGGAGAAGAAAACTTGAAGGACACTTTCGAGTTACCCAAGAAAAGGTTGTCAGCTTATAGTCTCGCTGGGGACTGAATCAGAGCAATGGTTTAAAAGTGTTTCTGCAACAATGAGATTTTCGAGGAGTGAAGAGATCCTTCAGAAATTTCCACTAGTCAAAGTAATTTCTTATATTTTTCAATTGCATTTTCGAAGAACAGTTTTAAAAAAGTTTTCGAAGCACCTTTCATTTTCAAAATTTAAGAATAAATGGCATTTTGCATAACAATAGAAAACAGGAGTAATGCACCAAGGAATTTAAGTAACAAAATGGTATCTTTTATTAAAGGATGGCAACTTGCCGAAGGCATAGCTCCATAGATGATTACGCTTTGAAATTGGCAATATGGGAGAAGGTTACATTGAATCCAACAGCACCTACTGACACTAGTAACTAAGACTATCCAGAATCTTGCTTTGGACGAGGATGAATGAACCGGAAAATGGATCTCATGTGGAAAGCGTGTTCGTGATGATCGGTGTTTTCTGATGCAATGAAATGCCTTCATCCCTAACTTTTGCCTGGACCGCCCTTTCGGGTTTTCAATCCACCGGGACGCTCCTTTTTGCCTAAGCCGCCCTTTCGGGTTTTCAACTTAGCGAGCTTTTTATTATTATTACTTTTTCTAACCCTTACTTTTGCCTAAGTCGCCTTTTTCAGGTTTTCGACTTAGCGGGTTTTTAGGCATAATATTTTCGGACTGCATCAGAATTCACGGGATGTGCAAGCTCTTCACCATCCATTGTTGTAAGTATCAGAGACCCTCCGGAGAAAACGGTCTTTACAACAAATGGGCCTTCATAATTGGGCATCCACTTTCCACGCATATCTTTATGCACTGGCAAGATCTTTTTGAGTACGAGCTCTCCTTGACGGAACTCACGGATACGAATCTTCTTATCAAATGCTCTTTTCATCCGTTTCTGATATAATTGCCCATGGCACATAGCTGTCATGCGTTTCTCGTCAATGAGATTCAACTGATCCAGTCTGTCTTGAACCCACTCAGCTTCCTCAAGTTCAGCTTCCATCAACACCCTTAAAGAAGGTATCTCTACTTCGACGGGGAGTACGACGTCCATTACATATACCAATGAGAAAGGTGTTGCCCCTGTCGAAGTTCGCACTGAGGTCCTGTATCCATGCAAAGCAAACGGTAACATCTCATGCCAGTCTTTGTAAGTCACGACCATCTTTTGCAGGATTTTCTTGATATTCTTATTCGCAGCTTCAACGGCCCCATTCATCTTAGGACGGTACGGAGAAGAATTGTGATGCGTGATCTTGAAACTGTCACACAACTCCTTCATAGTCTTGTTATTCAGATTGGTGCCATTGTCAGTTATTATCCGACTTGGAATTCCATAACGGCAGATAATTTCTTTCCTGATGAAGCGGGCAACCACTTGCTTAGTCACGTTGGTGTAGGAAACAACCTCTACCCACTTGGTAAAATAATCAATAGCAACAAGGATAAAACGATGACCATTAGAAGCCTTCGGCTCGATTGCCCCAATCATGTCAATGCCCCACATTGAGAACGGCCATGGTGAAGACAAAACATTCAACGGTGAAGGAGGCACATGCATTTTATCAGCGTAAATTTGGCACTTATGGCATTTTCTGGCGTATTGGATGCAGTCAGATTCCATAGTTAACCAATAATATCCAGCCCTTAACATTTTCTTAGACATGGCATAACCATTGGCATGAGTTCCGAAGGTCCCCTCGTGAATTTCTTGTAGTAACATGTCCGCTTCCCGTTTATCAACACATCTGAGCAAAACTATGTCGTAATTTCTTTTGTATAACACACCATTACTGATAAAGAATTTAGAAGCCAGTCTTCTCAACGTTTTCTTGTCCAGACCGGTAGCACCATTGGGATACTCTTGCTTGACTAGATAGTTTTTGATGTCATGAAACCAAGGCTTTTCATCCACCTCATCCTTTTCAACCATTTGACAATAAGCGGGCTCAACTTTGCGTTCAATATGAATAAGAGGTGCTTCATTAACGAATTTAACTTTCCACATGGATGCTAACATGGCTAAAGCATCAGTAACGTGATTCTCAGATCTAGGAACATGCTCGAACTTTATCTCGTCGAAATACTTAATCAGCTCGACAATGTAATCTTTGTAAGGGATTAACTTCTCATTCTTTGTTTCCCATTTGCCTTGTACCTGGTAAATAACCAAGGCTGAGTCACCACTTACTTTGAGAAGTTTGATTCGGAGGTGAATTGCTGCTTCGAGGCCAAGAATACATGCTTCATACTCTGCGACGTTATTAGTACACTCAAAGTCTAACCTTGCTGTAAACGGAGTGAACCCACCTTTTGGGTTCATCAAAACGGCGCCTATACCATGCCCATTGAAATTTGAGGAACCATCAAACATCATCCTCCACCAAAGACCTGGTTCTGGACCTTCGCTCGAATCTGGCTCTTCACAATCTCTCTTAATCAACAAAATATCCTCATCAGGAAAATCAAACTTAAGAGGTTCATAATCTTCAACTGGCTGATCTGCAAGATAATCCGATAAGATACTACCTTTAATTGCCTTCTGGGGTACGTACTGGATGTCATATTCGGATAACAACATGTGCCAACGGGCTAGCCTCCCAGTTTGAGCAGGTTTTTCAAGAATATACTTGATCAGATCCATTTTAGAAATCAACAATGTGGTATGACAGATCATATATTGCCGAAGGCGCCTAGCGGCCCATGCCAACGCACAACAAGTTTTCTCCAATAGTGAATATCTGTTTCCACAGTCGGTAAACTTCTTGCTCAGATAATAAATCGCATGTTCCTTTCTTCCAGTCTCATCATGTTGCCCAAGCACACAACCCATAGACTTCTCAAGAACAGTAAGGTACATAAACAACGGTCTTCCGGGTACGGGAGGAATCAGAATAGGGGGTTCTTGCAAATAATTCTTAATTTTCTCAAACGCTTTCTGACAATCAGGGTTCCACTCAACCGTCTGCCCCTTACAAAGCAATTTGAATATCGGCTCACAAGTAGCGGTCATGTTAGAGATGAACCTGGAAATATAATTCAAACGCCCCAGAAAACCTCTAACTTGTGTCTCGGTTTGCGGAGCTGGCATATCTTGAATGGCGCGGACTTTGTCAGGATCTACCTCAATCCCTCGTTGACTAACAATAAAACCAAGCAATTTTTCGGATCTGACACCGAAGGTACATTTAGCAGGATTCAACTTCAACTGGTACTTCCTGAGTCGTTCAAACAACTTCACCAAATGGTCTAGATGTTCCTCTTCACTCTGAGATTTGGCTATCATATCATCCACATACACCTCGATCTCTTTGTGCATCATATCATGGAAAATAGTCGTCATAGCGCGTTGGTAAGTTGCCCCTGCGTTCTTCAAACCGAAGGGCATGACTTTGTAGCAAAAGGTCCCCCAAGGAGTAATGAAAGTAGTCTTCTCTCGATCATCGGGATCCATTTTGATCTGATTATAGCCAGAGAAACCATCCATAAATGAGAACAACGCAAAACCGGCTACATTGTCTACAAGTGTATCAATATGTGGTAGAGGGAAGTCATCTTTCGGACTTGCTTTGTTCAGATCCCTGTAATCCACACACATCCTAACTTTACCGTCTTTCTTGGGCACTGGCACAATATTGGCAACCCAATCTGGATATTTTGCAACTGCCAAGAAACCTGCATCCAACTGTTTTTTAACCTCATCTCGAATCTTCAAAGCCATGTCGGGTCTCGTTCTTCGAAGCTTTTGTTTGATAGGTGGACAATCTGGCTTAAGCGGCAACTTGTGAACAACAATATCTGTGTCTAGACCAGGCATATCTTGATACGACCATGCAAACACATCAATATATTCTTTTAATAACTCAATCAACCTCTGCTTAACCTCTGTCCCAAGCATTGCACCAATCTTGACCTCTTTCTTGTCTTTATCTGTACCAAGATTAATTAAGTCCACCTGCTCTTTATACGGCTGGAGCTCTGTGTACTCGTACTCAATCAATTTTGTCAGTTCAGTGGGTACTTCAAAATCTTCTTCACCCTCGTCTTCAGCTTGATAGATGGGTGCCTCCCAGTCAGGAGTGTCAACAAAGTCATTGGATCCAACAAGGTTTTCGATGTCTCTGCATGATGGAAGGCTTATTTTATTAAAATGTTCGAAGATATGCAAGATAAGAAATAAAATGCTATTTTTGTTGTTTTATTTTTGAAAAAGATTGCCAACTTCATTTTTTAAAGGTGAAAACGAAAAAACGCAAATGAACCAAAATGGAATTGAACGAAATGCATTTATTAATATCCTTTTAAAAGTGAAAGGTGGCCCAACAAAAACGATCCTATAGCCTTGGGAAGAGCTACGGATTTTTTATTTGAAAACATAAGTGAAAGTGTTAAAAATTACTTTGACAATGGAAAAATAACAGGGATCTCTACGGCCTCCCAGTTGTTCAAAGTTGTATCACCCTTAAACACCAGGTTGCTCAGATCTTCATCTTCCTCACAGTCACTGACGGCATTGACTTGGAAACCTCCGCTGACAAATACCTCTTGGATAACCTTCAGACGCCCTTTGACAGTTGTGGCAGCTCCATTCTGAGTTGGTTTGTAACCCAACCCAAAGCGATTAGCCTTGGTCTTGACATCAATTACCTCTCCCCAACCTTCCGGAATGCCCCTGTCAATTGTTGATGTGGTACTCTTCAAAGATGCAAAAGATGGATTACCCTGGCCCACTATCTCTTCGACTTCTAATAGAACAGCGTTGGTGATTTCGAGTGCTTGAAAGGATATTTCCAAAGCATTCTCATCGGCCTCGATGTAACGGAAAGAAGACAGGTTACTGACCATCAGATCCTCCTCACCGTGTATAATAACTAACTTTTCATCGATCACGAACTTCATCTTTTGATGTAACGTTGAAGTTACTGCCCCAGCGGCATGGATCCACGGCCTTCCAAGTAAGCAGTTGTAATTGGGATTAATGTCCATGACTTGAAACGTGATATTAAAAACTTGTGGGCTAATCAGGATCGGAAGTTCAACCTCTCCCATTACTGACCGGCGAGAACCATCGAAAGCTTTGACGATCAATGAAGTAGGTTTCAACACAGTCTCTTTTAAAACCAACTTATTAAGAACCCTCTTGGGTAGAACATTTAAAGAAGAACCGGTGTCCACTAGAACCCTCGATAAATTATCCTCCTGACATTTCACTGATATATGTAAAGCACGATTATGATTCGGACCCTCCTTTGGTAACTCTTCGTTGCTGAAACTAAGAGTGTTGCATGCGGTCAGATTGGCAATCACACTATCAAACCGACTGGTGCTGATATCTTGATCCACATGTGCTTGAGTCAAAACTTTCTGTAAGGCCGTCCTATGAGCGGGTGAAATCATCAACAGAGATAAGATCGAAATCTTGGAAGGAGTTTGATGAAGTTGATCGATAACTTTATAGTCACTTTTCTTGATGATCCTCAAAAACTCAGCATCTTCATCATTCGTAATGGCTCCCTTACCTTTGTCTTTGACAGGCACTGGGATATTAGTTCTTTCCTTAGGTGGAACCTCATTGAAACGGGGAGTATACACACGGCCACTGCGAGTCATCTTGCTTGCCTCTGCGATATTAGTCACAGTGTCCTTAACTTCTTCATTTGGAATAACTTTCCCAGACTCCTTGTCAATCATCGTCACGTCATATTTCCAAGGTACAACTTTAGGATCACTGAAAGGAAACGGACTTGGTTTTCGAATAATTATAGACTTAGGCTGATTCGTCTCAGGGATAAACGACTTTGGTATATTGAACACGGGATTGGCGGAACTCGCCCCTGACAGATTAAACACTAGTACCTTACCCTTTGATTCAGGCTGATGGAAGACAGGCTCAACCACAACGACTTCATCCTTCTTGGCTTGGCTGGTCATTTGTAAAATACCCTCATTAATCAACCTCTGAACATCGTTCTGAACCAACACACAACCCTTAATACTGGCATCACAACTTGCACATGCAACGTGGGAAGTATCTACTAGACCGGCTTCAAACAGTTTCGAATGGAATATCTTAAGAGGAGTCTTAATCTGAATAACGTCAAGGATATAACCTTCCTCAGAATCAGCACTAATGGCATTAACACCCTCATGGTTAGGCAAAGGGTTCTTTTTAACATTCGGTTGAGGATCTTCAAATGACAAAATCTTCTTTTCCAACAGATCCCTGACAAGACTTTTAAGAGTATAACAGTTCTCTAGATCATGACCAGGCGCACCCTCATGAAATAAACAATGAGCAGCGGCATTGTAATTGGCGGGCAGCGGATTAGGAGGCGGACCCAAAGCTCGAGTAGTAATTAGACCTTGTTTGACTAATGAGGGATACAACTCGGTGAAAGTCATTGGAATCGGCGGACAAGGTTTATACTGTCTCCTGTTCGGACCATTCTGGCGAGGAGCTGGATTCTTTGGCTGCTGATAGGCAGGAGCGCTGGGCGCTTGTTGATAGTTAGGAGGCTGATAAACGGGAGATTGTTGCATAGGTTGATACATAGGAGCTTGTTGATTGAAAGAAGGTGTAACAGCTGCCACATAGGGTTGTTGAGCATATTGAATCGGATACCCTTGAGGTTGAGCATAACCTTGCGGATATTGATAAAATTGGTCTCTTCGTCTACCGGAGGATATAGCGTTAGTTTCACCTTCTTTCTTCTTCTGAGAGCTGAACGAAGGTTTCCTCGTCTGGTCCTTTGAAACACCAGGAGTATTTGTCATTTTACCGCTTTTCATACCCAATTCAATCTTGACACCCACAGCAACGATGTCAGAGAAATTTGAAGTCACACTACCCACCGTCCTTTCGTAAAATTCTGGACGAACCGTGTCGACAAACCAATCAGCTAACTCTTTCTCGGTTAAAGGAGGTTCTACTTGCGAGGCAATCTCTCTCCACCTTTGAGCGTACTCTTTGAACGATTCAGAATTCTTTTGTGACATACTCAACAATTGTCTTCTGTCAGGAGCCAGATCCATATTGTACTTATAATGTTTGATGAAAGCATCAGATAAATCTTGGAAATTCTTAATGCGAGATTGGTCCAAAGTTAAGTACCA
The DNA here is from genome assembly GCA_963859935.3 of Lathyrus sativus. Lineage (NCBI taxonomy): Eukaryota > Viridiplantae > Streptophyta > Magnoliopsida > Fabales > Fabaceae > Lathyrus > Lathyrus sativus. The sequence goes on from OZ012737.1 coordinate 168,615,135, forward strand.
TTTGGAAGAAGCACCCTTCAAACTGTCTTGGAAGCAATGAATCATCAATTTATCATTCTCAACATGGGCAGCCATTTTACGATAGTACATGATCAGATGACTCTTAGGGCAAGTGGCACCTTCATAGCGATCGAAGTTCGGAGTTTTGAACTTTGGGGGAATAACCAAACCTGAGACCAAACAAACGTCCCTTGCAGCAGCCCCAAAAATTTGATCGCCTTCTACCTTTCTCAATCTTTGGGCGATAGTGTCTACTTCCTCACGAAGCTTGTCATGTTTCTCATAACCTTCAACATTCTCATCAAGATTATCAAAGACGGGCTCATTGAAATACGGTTGCACACGAGTGTGCATAACGGGTGGTGCAAAGGTAGGAGCCACCCTAGAAACTTCGGAAAATAAAGGAACGGCTTGTTGAACAGGCTGATTAATCGGAACAGTGGCTTGAGGAGGCACAAAACCTGGAGCAAGACTATAAGGTGGGTCCCTTGCTACGGTCACAGTTGGTGGAGGGTCCACAGTAATGCCGGTAATCTCGGAAACAACAGTGGGCTGGGTATCCATCTTAGCATTCATAACATGCAGTAATTCCATCATACGCCCCATACCCCCTCGAAGGTCTTCGAGTTCGTTGCTAAGGCGATCAATCTCCTTTGTCTGATCCTCCATTCTTTTTCGAGTTTGAGCTCTAGTGTTGTACTGGTGCCGAGGACTCAGGGTGACGAAACTGGAAGGCGAGAGAACCGAACATGAGAAAACGGAAGACACATGCAATGCAAGAAAACATATGATGCTATAATGCGAATGCAAATGAAGATTTCATGGAATTCAAACATTTACGAATGTCGTGGGGTACCAAGGAAATTTTGATATTTTCTTTTTTTCTTATTTTTTTTATTTTTATTTTTATATTTTTTTTTCATGGTATCCAACGATATCCATAAATGATGTTTGAATTCCATGAAATACAATACAATGGGATGCTTTATGGATGCAATGCACATGAATACACAAAGTCCTAGGTTAAAGGACGTGAGTGGAGTTAAGGTCTACCCATCCCCAAAAGGAGTGTACTATAGGTTAGTTGTACCTGCCGAACAAGGTTCTAAAAGGACTCAAAATCATCGGCCCATCTTTCGGATATTATTAACTTCCCAACTAACTCGGGGGTTAATAATATTCTCAAGAGAACCTCTTTTGAGTGTAGTATCGTGTAGCACTACTTCGGGACTTGCTCCCTTATAGCCTCACACTACGTCCTAATAAAGGCCAAAAGTGGGGTTAAAGGTAACTACGGTCCTTAGAATCACAGACTCCAATTGAGAATAGTAAAAGTTTTCACGACTAAACTCGTTCAACCGAAACATTTTCAAAAGGGTCTCAACTAAGCGGGATTCTCGAATCAACTTAGTCGGGATTCAACTCCCTATAAGCCTCATCGAATATATCCTCATCCTATAATAATGGCACTCAAGTCCGGGCGTAGGACTTATCTCACAACACAAGGAGCCATCCCAAAATCAGAGTACAATATATACATACAAATGAATATTAAAGCAAATAGTAATAAACATGACCAAATTAGGGGTAACCCTCAAAAGTTTAGAATCCCCAGTGAAGTCGCCATTTTCTGTTGCGGTGGAAATAGGATCACAAACTATTAATTAGTTTGAATCGCAATTCAATTCACAACCGCTCTTTGATTTATCCGAAGGAAAAGGTCAAAAGAGGGAAAACCTATTTTGCATCGTAAACACAATGCGGGGAAAGATCTAGGGTTCGGGGGTTGGTTAAATTTAGGGAAGGTATTAGCACCCTAAACTTCTGTAGTACTCTACAGGAACCTTTTGTTCAAATGTTTACTACTTTGCTTTATTTATTTGCTTAAGGTATATGTACAAAGGGATTACAAGTGAGAAAAGAGACCTAAGGGGTTAATTCTAAGTTTACTCGGCAAGACATCGCATCTTGTGCCTACGTATCCTTACGGGAGTGGAATCAGAGTAACCGTAGTTCCCCTCAAAAGGGAGGTTAGAGACTTCTTGACTGTGGTCAAGGTCTCAAGGGGAATAAACGCATCTTAAGGACATGCTTACGTGGAGTGTAGAAACTCCAAATCTCTACGTTGAATTGTTAAGTGAATTAGGGTTAGGTTAGGGATTCCACGGCGGAAAACCCTAAAATGAGCACGGCGGCTCTTTGACCTAATGCTAGGGGTAAAATTATAATTTAGCCTGCGGCGAGGCGTTTGTGAAAATTAGGGTTTGCAGTTTGTAGTTTGAATTTTTAGGGTTCTAGGGTTTATGGACTATTGGCTAGGAGGCCAAACGGTTAGACCTTAACCTTCGGATGTGTGTAGTGTGACAGAATAATAATGACATGATGCGGAAAGTTTAAATCATACATCTGCAGAAACTTAAATGCGGAAACGTAAACGCGATTATTTAGGTTCGCGAGGTTACAATTGAGAAACAATTACAGTAATAATGCAATTTGAATTATAAGTATACGAAAATAAATGGGGCAACGTAACAAGCTGCACAATGAACAAACAATGTTAGTAGACAGAGTTACGAAACAGAAGTACGAAATTTCGAAGTATTTTTATGGTTTTTACTTTATGATATATGAAAACCTTTCAATTTAGGTCAAAATATAAATCTAACTTTAAATTTTTTTTTAAAACAACTGTTTTAACCTAAACCAAAGAGTTAGTATTAGTAGTAGTCGTTATTTAAAAATATTTTAATTATTATTTTAAAAAAAAAAGCTTTTAGGTTAAAATTTAAACTTATCTACAAAAAGTTTTCTTAAAATTAATAGTCTTTCATGTTAATTTGGAAAAAAAATTGGAAAAAAAATGTTAATGTTATTTATTTTTAAAAAACAGATTTTTATATTATAACAAGTTTTAATAAATTAATAATTATAAAAGATAAAACATAATAAAATAAAAGAGGAAAGGGGTTGGGCCGGTATTTCTTAAACCCGGTTGTAATTCACGCTTAAACACAAAAATGGATGATCTAGGGTTTCAAAACCCTATCGCGTCTCGCGACGCCGTTTCTCTCGTTCTCACTTTCGAGTTCTATTCGTCTCTTCCGTTTTTGCTATGTTCTTCACTTCTAACTCCTATGTCTTCAAAATTCCTGAAAAATAAACGAACACAAGAACAAGTGAAATCTCGAAAAAAGGCTGCTCAACCTTTGGCTAGGGTTTCAAGCGAATCTCGGTGAACTTGTGGTGATGATGGCCGACGGTTGTTGTTGATGATTAACGGAGGCAATGATGATGTCACAATCTGAGCCTCGGATCTGTTTGTTCGTCGTCAAATGGCGGCGGCATTGGTGGACTTCTCCGTTGGGTTTGTTCGCTTGCTTTTTGTGATGGCTTTGAACGGCGCTCCCTGTTTGGTCTTCGTTTTCGCGGCCGTTTTCCTACTTAGGGTTTTATGATTTTTTTCGGCCCCAACCCCAGGTGGTATCTTTCCTTTATATATCTTTCTGATTTTCGAATGGGCCTTCGATGCTTTTTGGATACACGTTATTTTTACTGAAACGATTTGATTTGATTTTATGGAACTTTGGTGAACCGATGCTACTTTGATCTGATTGAGATTCTGATATGATTTTCTTATGTTTCGTTTGAAAACTTTCCCCATTTGGATTCACTTTGATTGGATTTCTTTCATGTGGATTGATTCGGTTGTGGATTTATCTCTGAATTGGATTTTGAATCAATTTTGTACTTTCCTTTTCCAGATTCACTTAGATATGGATTTTGTTTGATGACAGTTTGAGAACAGTTTTGTTTGCATCCATATTCGAACTTGGATTTCATTGGATATTTGCTTTTGATTTCCGGATTTGGACCTCTGTTTTGAACCAAATTAACTTTTTTCTTCTTCTTTCAGAAAGTCCTTGAAGTTCAGATATTGCCAGATTAATGCCGCCGAGAGAGGTCCGACGCGGTGATGATGACCTATGAGTCTGAACATGATGAGGGAATCGATGATGCCGCGGTTGCCTTTAACTATGTTTCGACGGTTGCTTTTGATAGTCTCTGTTGTGTTCTTTGCTTGTTCATTCACGGCTGTTTGAATTTGGTTCAGAACATGATTTCTGGGCTTGTGAACTGATGTAGTTCTGATATTGGTTTGATCTCTGGTTATTCATGTCTTGCTGCTGCATTGTCTGATTTTTCTTTTATGATACTTATGAGCTCATGTTGGTGCAGTTTATGGTTTGTTTGTTGAACTTGGCTGTACTGTAACCTGCGGGTAGAGCATTCCACTTCCCTTTGGCGTGTCTGGTGAACCACTTTGGCATCAAGAGCTTTGAATTTTTGCTGTTAGGCTTGTGGACTTCGGATATCGAAGTTGTTGATGTGTTTCCAATGATGGTTTGTGAGCCGAATTGGCATTTGGTTCATGTATTTCAGGTGACGGAAAACGGTTCAGACCCGTCGGCATCCGGGTTTGAACCTGAGTTGGCTAGTGTTTACCTTGGTATTGGTTTGGGAACAAACTTGACATTCATTTGAAAACAACACCATATTTACTTGATAATGTCCCTTTTTGAGTCCATATCTGCGCAAATCCTTTCGGCTCGAACAAGCTTCCTTTATCTCTCTCTCTCTCTCTCGGCTGTCCCGTATGATAAGAACGATAACTGCCTGATCTGACGCCAATGGCACAGATCGGTAACGGGGGTAGGATGCGGCTTTGGTCGTGCCACTCCCGGCACTCGATGATGACAATTGTTCTGAGAGTGTCAAACAACCTCTAACACTTTTTCTGTTTTGTTCTGTTTTCTTTTTGTTGTGCAGGTTGATCAGAAGTTGTATGAAGAACTCAAAGGAATGGCATGAAGGCCTTAGAATTTTTAGGATAAAATGTACTTTTATTTCCTTTTTGTAAATTATGAATCTTTATGAATAAAATTCAAGCATGTTCAAATTCACTTCTTAGTTGTAAATTATAAATATTCATGAATGAAATTCAAAAATATTTAAATTCACTTCTTTATTTGTAAATTATAAATATTTATGAATTAACTCAACAAATATTCCAATTCACCTCTCTTTTGTATTGAGCAATATTATGAGCAAGATCCAACACATTTTCATCCCAATTGATTATTCCTTTCATGATCTCGTCGCAACCTGATTAGATCTGAATAGATTCAAACTAACTCCCACTTATTTTATATCCAAAACTGCACTTTATCAACGAACGGAAAACTGCTCAGAATATCTTAAAACAAACCATAAGCAACGAACGACCCAAATTCAAATATGTTTCTGACAACTTTTTCAACAATATTCAAACCGGGTTGACGCCTTTGATGATAATCAAATCATATGATAAAAAACTGTCTCGGGTATGGTGATTTGAATGCCTCAAGAACTAAAGACCACTTTTTTCAGAATCCATCAGAACCAACGTAAAATGACCAAAACGCCCTCGGAATGATTCCTGAAAAGCAAACTCACTTCATGACTTGTTACTGATTAACGGATGCAAAAATGAGATGCTATGCGCAATGACTGACTAAATGTAAGGGTAAAATTTGGGGTATTACACATTTCTATGAGCTTCGGAACATAATAGCAACGACAGTATGGATATCTTTGACGGCGTCTGTTGAAGGTGCTCAACAATCTTATAATCACTCTTGCGAATAAGGCGCATAAACTCTTCCACATCCTTCGACGACGTTTCTTTTTCGTTCCTCTGCACCGGGACATTCTCATTTATCTTTCCTTTCCCTTTCGCCATTCGTTCAGCCTCTACCTCAGGCGATATAAAGATTCTCCCACTTCTTGTCATCCCTCTGGTACCGACGACGTTGTCTACAATCTCAACTGGCTGCTTACTAACATCAATTTTCACCCCATCACAGTATGCTTCCAACCCATAGGTCCAGGGGACTGCCTTAGTGCTCTCATAAGGGATTGGTCCTGCCTTGGTGATGGTGATTGGCGGTCGCCTGGCTGGCGCCGTTATAGTTATTGTTTTTCGGGGAATCGTCACAGTAGCTACATCACTTTGCTTGTCTGCTAATACCTCTGCAGGTTCTTCGACTGCCGTTCTGTCGAATTGCAATGTGCCTCCATCTATTAAGGTTTGAATACCCTTCTTCAATTCAGCACACCCCCCAGCTTGGGTCCAACACTCTAAACAATACTCGTCGCAGCCTGGATACACACCTCCTTGCAATAACCTTCTCTTTATCTCGCACAACGGTGTCTTGAGGTCATCAACATTCATAATCAAGTTCAAACTTTCCTCGGTTAAAATAGCATTTGCCCCATGATTGGGCATGGGCTTTTGCACTATGTTCGGACCTGCCTGTCCAAAATTGATAGCCTTACTATCCAATAGATCCTGCACCACATGCTTGAATGCGTGGAAACTCTCTACATCGTGGCCAGGAGCCCCAGAGTGGAATTCACAGTGCTTGCTTGCGTCAAAGTCGTACGGAGGAGTGCCTGTTACCGGCGCCATAGTCCTTTTTTCCACCAAGTTCAAACCCAGTAACGTCTGTAGCAATTCTGCATACGTTGAAGGAGGCTTTTCAAACACCCTCCTTGGTCTGCCCCCCTGGATTCTGCGCTGGGCAGGATGTACCCCCTGTTGTGGCTGCTGTTGTTGTTGTTGCATTTGTTGTTGCTGAAATGGAATAGTAACACTTGCCACCTGCTGCGGCTGATTGTACTGGTTTCGACCTCTGCCCCGGCCTCGGCCTCGGCCCCCAAACACTGCACTTGCATCACCTTGACGGCGCCCACCGAAAGCCCTTCTGTTACTGCCAGCTGAAGAGGATTCCTCAGCTTGGAATCTTCCCTGTTTAATGTTGCTTTCAATCTTCTCTCCCATCAGGATTAAGTCTGAGAAACTGCCCAAAGAAGTATGAAACAACTTGTCATAAAACATACCGGTAAAGGTTCCTATGAACATAGCATTCATTTCTTTGTCCTCTAAAGGAGGATGAACTCGAGCAGCCATGTCGCACCATCTCTGCACATACTCTTTGAAGCTCTCGCCCTTCTTCTGGGACAACCCCTGCAATTGGACCCGGTTGGGTGCCAAGTCACTGTTGTACTTATAGTGAGCCACGAACGCTTCAGCCAGCTGCTTCCATGTCTTTATCTGTGTTGGCTCCAACCCCATATACCATTCTAGGGAAGGACCAGACAAGCTATCTTGAAAGAAATGCATCAGCATCCTCTCATCGTTTGAATACGCCGACATCCTTCTGTAGTATGACCGCACGTGCACCTTTGGACAGGTATCCCCCTTATATTTGTCGAATGTGGGATCTTTGAATTTTATTGGTACCCTTAGGCCAGGCACCAGACCCATTGTGGTCATATCTAAGCCAACAGCACTTTGATTCACGACCCCCTTCATCTGCTCCTCGAGCATCTTGATTCTCTGAGAGTCATCCATAGGACCTTCAAAACCTCCACCGGAGAAAGCATCCTCTTGCTGATCCTCTAGCCAATTACCGTTCCCAGTTCCGTATCCATCGTACCCGTTGTTACGGCCAAATCTAGTCTGATTCATTACAGGGCCTCGCCCCCTGTTACCATACCCTGGAGCGACTCCTGCAGGTCCAAAAGCCATTAGCCCAGCGCCATTTCCATTTCCGAATCCGCCATAACCCTGATTAGTCATACCAAATCCGTCCTGTCCGAAGCCCTGAGCGTTGAAGCCGTACTTCCCAGCATGATCAAACCCCTGGTCATTGAAGCCAAATCCATTATTACCGAAGCCATTACCTCCCATATTATCACCCAGGTTGACATCTCCGAGCCCAACGTTGTTGACGACAGTCTCGTTACCGATTCCAACGTTACCGTTCCCGACGGCAGCGCCGTTGTTCACATTGACAGCAGGTATGTTTACCACAGGTGGAGCCACCGGTGTGGGGGTACCATCCCCGTGAATAGTGTCGACTCGCACAGAATTATGGTCTTCATTTCCGTGCCCAGCATTTCTTACCAACAAAGGCTGCACCAAAGCTTGCAAATTCTCCTGGCCTTTCGCAATGGTCTCCATTGTATGCATGAGTAGCGCCAGCTTCTCACGCATGTCCTGCATTTCATTCTGCATTTGATCCATAATTCTTCGGCAGTTGGTACGAGTGGAGTATTGGTGCGGGCGCTGACTTTCAATCCTGAAAAGACCTGGTACAGTGCAAGAAATGAGATACCGTTCAATAATCACCTGTAATGCAATATGAATGTGAATGCAATGCAATATGTGTCTGTGCATTAGGGAATATCATTCCCCGATTCTAGTGCGAATGTGTCAGTGCGGTGACAGTGATAGCAATACAAAGTTCGGAGCCGAATCATAGGAAAACACCTCATATATTGCAGAGAAATCCATTAAGCCCATAATACAATATCAATGAATGTACAATAAGAAGGCATGACCTCAACCAACAATCCTGGTGATGGTCAGCACTATGCAAATAAAGCATATACATTAATACATGAAACGGTCAAGTACTCCCATATGCCTGGTACTCCTCTAGTAACTTCTTAGTCTCTGGATGACTTGGTCGGGTAAGCAGACCCTCAACAAGTAGATCTCTTCGCTTGAGAACACGTCGCAAATCACCAGCGGATTCTTCCCATGCCCCTTCTCCAAAGCGATCCTCTAGCTTCCGCTTCTGAGACACAACTTCTTTCTTGCCTTCGATGGCCTTGTTCAATGCATTCTGGAGACTATACCTCGCCATCACCTCCTCTTCATACTGCTTAGTGCTAGCCTTCAATTGTTCTTCATGTTCAGAAATTTGCTGCTTTAATTTGTCTTCCCTCTTTTTGTTGTTGGTTAGCGTAGCATTCCACGTCTTGTTACAAGAAGAGATTTCCCGGTGGGCGGCATCGAGTGCTTTCTTTTTGGACTCCAACATGTCATGAGAGCTTCTGAATTCTTTCCCCAGGCGTTCACGCTTCTTTTTCTCTTCAGTCAATTCAGCACCTAGCCTGTTTACTAACTCGATCTGCTGTTGGAAAGAATGCACAACCTTGTTCTTCTCACTACGCATCTGAGCCAGTTCCTTTTCTAACCCTTCATTGATCTTCATCAAGGCTTCTTTTTCTTTTACAACTCGCTCGTAGACCTCCATAGTAACAGTGGTTGGTTCCTCTACCGGAATATGGACAGGGACCGGTGCAGCTGGAAATGGCATCAGCAACTGTCTTGCTCTCTCTTGGATCCAAACTTTGTATGGTACATAAGCCTGACAATCATTCTTCCCCAACAGTGGTTTCCCTCTCCTGTTGATACGCATCCAGGTGTGCTGAAGCTTGGCTAGTAACTCTCCATTCAAATCACCGGTGAAGTACAGAGATTCCTGTACTTCTTCCTCCTTAGGTGGGTTCTTCAACGCGTATCCAAACTGGCGAACGAACAGAGATGGGTTATAATTGATGCACCCTTTTCTTCCTATCAATGGAACATTAGGATACCCAGAATAACTGAAAATAAGCTCAGACCCCAGCAAGTCTCGGTCGAACCATTCAATGTCTTCAGAAGATAGTCTCATCAGGCGCTCTGGCCAGTCAGCTGTAGTTGCACTGTCTACAAAAGGTCCCTTCAGGGGGAGATGGCTCTTAAACCACATGTACAGCAAAGGCACACAACAAGAGACGTTCTTGCCTCTCCTATTCTCATTTCTGTAGTGCATTAAATGGTAGAAGTCCCCGATCAATGTGGGTACAGGGTTGCTAGCAGCAAACAAATGAAATGCATCCATGTCCACGAAGTTCGGGAAATTGGGAAACAACACTATCCCATAAATGCACAGAGCCAAAACAGCGTTAAAGACTACCCAACATCCATTCTTGGCGTATTCCTGAGCCTTACCAATCAGAAACTGGAGGGAGAAACCTGGAACCCCGCGCCAAGAAGTCATCAACAGCTCAGAAGCATTCATGTGCAAGGCCTTAGCTAAGTCCTCCAACTTGGGCTCAGCGGCAGAGTGAATAAAAGGAACCTTATTCTGTACTGGCAGCTCAATAAACTCTGTATACTCTTCCATGGTAGGCCCCAAAATAAAGTCAGCGAATGTGAAACATCTCAAAGCAGGGTCATAGAATTGCATCAGTGTATACAGCCCATTCAGTTCATCATCAGCTAGTTTGCGAACCAATCTGAACAGCCTTCCGTAACTCTGCCTGAAGCTTCTACGGACATCCTCATCAGCAAGAGAAATCAGACCCAGGAGGGGAGTAATATCAGGGATAGGTAACTTGTAGGCAACTGTCATCCTCAAACCAGCCATGATCAATACTCAGAAGTCCGGACACTAGAACCAGGGAATATGCAAATGCACCTGCAGCACAGATACACGTTAATGGGATGCAATGATAATGGTTATGCAAACAATGCAATGCAAATAAAATGCAACAGGGACCAAATGCCATGGCTAAGAAGCCTGAACCACATCATAAGTCTCAGATAGACCATCCAGAATTCCTCAAACCCTGGTCTTGGATAGACCCAAAATAAAGCTTCAACTCTGATCTCTGACAGACCCCATACATAGGCTCCAATCAAACCTCAGACCCAATAATCACTCCAACTTGGTCTCTGACATACCTCATACATAAGCTCCGATCAAGCCTCAGACCCCAATAATCACTCCAACTTGGTCTCTGACAGACCCCAATAACTGTCCATAGGTATCCTGAATCTCAGATCAAGAATAAACCGGTATCTGAAGGTCTAGTTACCTGCATAACCCAAACCCTCTCACAGGTAGGTGTCCTAGCAACTGACAATGGTATGGCATCCTATGCGGTCGTTGGCGTCACAGACTTTCAGGGTTGATGATACGATTCCCAGAAGGAGTGGCATCATTAAATCCTGAAGAGGCCTCACTTAGCCAACTTCCAAATGATCGGTTCCCAGAGTCGACAATCCAACTAACCAGCAACCCGAGCCACCCAAAGGGTAGGACAGGAGGCTAACCAGAAGAACCTCGTCTGAGTGTGGATTTCGCAGGACACTAGGACATGCAAAGCATGTGCGCGCCCACTACTTTCCACTCTAATTCTAGGTGCACTCAAGCCCAGGTCCGGCTTATCTCTCAATCATAGAACACCCGTCACACCCCAATACAGCAATAATAACAATAATATAATGCTGAAAGTAAATGACAGAAAGATAAATCCATACAAAATCCTCGACGGGAAAACAAGCGCTAGGATTGACTCGCTTAAGGGACGTTGGATCCCAAATGCATAAGGAACTATCGCAGTCCTTAGCAGCCAGGGGACGTTGGATCCCCAGCAGAGTCGCCAGCTGTCGCTACTGCGAAAATCGGCGCCGGCTGAACAGAAGAGTCGCCACCGTGCGTTATTTATCCCAAAGAGGGGAAAGGAAACGCTCGAGGTAAACCTACCGCAAAACGGGGAAAGGAATGGTCATCGCAACCAAATCCTGGATTCGGGAGTCGGTTATGCAAGGGGAAGGTATTAGCACCCCTCACGTCCGTCGTACTCGACGGGATCCACGCTTGTTTTCTGGTACGGATTGTTATTCTATCTACTCTACAGGTCAAGGGTTAAAAGAAAATAAAATGACTCGGCAAAGTATCGCACTTTATGCCTACGTATTCCCGTCTGGAACGGGAAATCAGAGTCAATGTAGTTCGCCTACCTACGGGAAAGGAGGGGAAGGTTGCTCGCTAGGATATCGCATCCTATGCCTACGTACTTTCATACAACATGAAAGATCAGAGCAAACATAGTTCGGGCCACGTACGACACAAGTCTGTTTTGATTGCTTTTATCTCCTTCTGAAAAAGGGTTTTTCTGATTACTGGTCCAAGCGGACAAAAATGACGTTTTGATGAGTTCACATTCTTTTATGGAAGAAGTGTCTTTTATTGTGTTTGGAATATTATTGTGTTTTTCTGTTTGTTTTGAGAAAGAAGAGACAGCACTCTAACCTATAGTTGAAAAGGGAATCAAACTAACCTAGTGTTATCATGCATGGGTTAAGACCTAATGTCTATCATGCTCCTCTCTTGCGCAGAGAGAAACAGAGATCCTAAGGGATAAACGGAAACGGAAACAATAACATATATACAATAAAGCAGTAAAATGCATGGATGCAACAATACAAGCGAGGCAAGGGAGTCCCACTCAACCTCGAACCTAGAAAACAACAGGCAAAAGCGAACAACATTCGCTTTCAACCTAGCAGGTTAAATGGCAAACAATACAGTCAGGGAAATTCAAACAATACATAAAAAATTATAGACAGCAAAAATAAACAGCCAACAACAGTCTTCATCAACATCTGTCTTCAAGTCATCTTCTACAAGCTTCAAGCAAGCATCAGTCTTCATCTTTACAGCCTTCAAGCAAGGTCTCTATCTTCAATCTTTCAGGGCTTTTCTTTAAGTCTCGATCTCCAAGATGAGCAGCAGTTAAGAGGATGAACTGGAATGTTAAATAGTTAATTGACCACCAAAGGTGGCAAATAGACTGTTAACAACATGTAGAATATTTCTCTCAAGAGTTCTATCTCTTAGACACTGTCACCAAGCCTTCCAAAGGAAGGGGGTGAGTGTCCTAGAGAGACTCTGCATCATAGAGAGGGATGGAGGCAGACAAGACCTTCCATGTTTGTGAATCAAGTTGTTATTCTAGAGCTCTACCTAGCTCCTAGACCCTATAACCTTCAACAGCTGCCAGCAAGATATACTCTTCATCAACTCTGGAAATTGGTCTTCATTCTCTTAGTCCTCAATGGGCTTCATCAGCAAAGTCTTCAACTCAAACCCAAGCCCCAAACAAGCCCAATACCCCACACAATCAAACAATAACCCTAGAAAGGGCACACCACACAATCAATCAAATACAGGAAATATACTAGTAGTAATAGTAGAATAGGGGAAGTCTAATATTTTCTAAGGGATCTATTATTTACCCATAATACCCCTATAGTCCCATCATTTAACTTGCTCTAGAGAAAACCCAAAAAGAAACTTGTTTTGCATACCTAATGTTATATTCACAACCCTAAATGATTAGCCTAATGTTTTCTAATCAAACTACCTAAAATAAATCCTAAAAAATTGGTATAAAAATCAAAGGGGGCACCTAATATATGCATCTAGTTATACTAAAAAAAATTGGCCTAAAAAGATTATGAGAACCACCTAAAAGAAATTCTACAAAACTATATACAAATTAAATCTATTTAAAAACAATTCAAATGTAAAATATAAGCAAAAATAGAAAAAATAGCTAAACTATTATTTTTTAATCATTTTAATTTTCTTCAAGTCAATTCTAAACTATTGCAAAAAATCTCATGTCAAAATTCTTATTTTTTTTTATTTATTATGGATTTTATAAAATGATAAGAAAATGAATTAAAACAAAAAAAAAATGGAAGCCAGGGGGTGCAAGCAGCAAGGGCGCCCAGTTCAATTGCTTCATGGGCCCAAAACCTGGGGTGCGCGTAGCAAAAAATAGTAAGCCCAAACTAAAACAAAATTCACTTCAGAAAATCAGAAAGAAAAAGAAACACGTGTGGTGTAGTCAGCAACTAGATTCAGTGTAAAATGAGGTTGGGCCTTATTCCATGGCGTGCATAGCAAATATGTTAGGCCCAAAGCTAAACTAAAATCAACTCAGTAAATTCAAAGAAAAATAAAACGTTAACGGTGTGGTTAGCAACGAATGTCAACGTAAAATGCAAGTGGGCTTTGGACAGGGGTGGCAATATCAATTTGTGTATTAAGCCCAGATGAGGCTTTAAGTGAAACGCAGAGTTTCAATGCTACAGACTTCCCTCTCTAATTTCAACTTTGAATCGTGGCCAACGGATCAACATTTCAGTCAAACAAGTCTTGCTCATCCAACACACGATATGCTTCGTCTTCCTCATGCCTAGGGTTTGTATGAAACAGCCATGGAAACTGAACCTCATGCATCATCTTCTCCTCACTCGTGTCTGCTCAATTCTTCATCAAACTCAAAAGTGCAAAAAGCAAAGTCACTCCAAATCTCTCCCTGATCAAGCCTATGGTATCATCATCCATTAATATCAACTCTAGCATGAAACACGATCTCCACCTCAAAATTACTCAGAATTTTCATCATCACCAATCCACAATCTAAGTATACTAAACTCATCTTGGCTTCACACTGAGCAAGAATCACTATCAACCTAAGACTCTAACAGCCTAATCACCAAGTTCTATGTCCAAACAGATTTCATGCTCATGTATCAATCTTCATCAAATCTTGCTAAAGTCTCCAGAAACGATCATGTAACCACCTAGATCATTCTTACCCTAACCAATCTACATCATGCTAACTAAATCAGGCTAAATTGAAGAAGATACTAACCTGGTGCAAAACTGAAAACAGATGGTGGAATTCTTGGATTCACAGCTAGCAGTGCTCTAGACCTGATCAATGGCTATGGATCTTGGTTCTGTATGCACTTGTTCTTGCTCAGATGCCTTGGATTCTTGTAACCAACTCCTTTTGCAATTCGAATGATGAACTTGCAGCACACGAATCTTACATCAATACACTTGGATCTTGCTTGCAATGTGATCTATGATGAACATGGAGTATGATAGAATCAAGAACTTTGAAGAATGATGAAGAATTGGGAGAGTTTGAATGAATTTGCAAAAAATGCAAGAGAGAATGAAACTATGTGTTTTGGATCAAAATGAAGTGCAACCCTGCATTGAAGGAGCTCTAGGGTTTATATAGATGCCCATGGAAACATCTAGAAATTGCTGGAAGCTTCTTGTACACAAATCCCTTGTGATTTGGCATATGTTACTTTAATCATAAGCAAGCCATAATAACTCTCAAACTTTGAACTAAACTCAAAAATCCACTATTGCCAATGTTCTCAAAACATTATTTCCAATCAAAGTGACCTATAATTTCATCCCATTTGGACATGTTATGAAAAATTCCCAAAAAATGGCTATTTAATGACTTAAATCATGCCTTAATTAGGTCATTTTTGCAAATATGAGCTACACCCATTTTCAAACCTCCATGACCACTTTTCTAGACTCAAAACATCATTTGGAACAACTTTGATGTTGTGAAGTTTTTCATTTGAAGCTTCCTTGTATGCGTTTTAGGCATATACTTGAAATGACCCATAATTCTCAAATGACCAAAATACCCTTTGCTTGCCAAGGTCATAAGTAGAGTTCCACAAATCAGATGAAGGCATACCATACCTTTCTAGAAAGCTAAAATCATGGGGAAAAACTTTCATGTTGACCAGAAATCCATTTGAAAGCTCCTTGAGGGGTAAAAGTTGCTTGGAAGACAAGTAACTTTCACAGACAAAATTTTAGATGCCTCAGATGACCTGTAACTTGCAAGAACCATAACTTGAGTTCTATAAATCTCCTTGATGTATTCCACCACTCAAATTAAAGGTCTTGAGATCCTCTACAAGTTTCATGTTGGCCAAGGATCCATTTGAGGCTTTCATTTTGAATTATCTTGCTTGGAAGTTTGACCTAAATCAGGGGATTTTACACAGAAACCCTAATTTAAAAACCTTTCTTCTTCTTGATTTCTCTTGATTCCTCCTTGGCACAACACCACATCCATATCTACATGTCAAATGAGGCATCCCACATCTTTCAAACAGGCCTTGATGACCTTCAACCAAGCAGTTGACCTAGGGTTGACCCAGATGAAACCCTAGTTGACTGTCTTCAACTACAGCTCTTGCAATCACCTCAATGACTTGTATCATCTTCAAAATGACCCTCTAGGTCCTCCATGATGTCTATATGCCCTCCATGGCCACAATTCATGACTCACAACCTCTTTGATGATCTTCAGATACCCTCAAGATAGGAAATAGATCCACTGCTTGATCCACTGACTTCTTAGATTTCCATTTCTTTCTGATGACTTGGCTAAGATTGAATTTGAATAAGAATCTCTTGATATGCCCATAAAGATAAGAATTGCATTTGATCCCTTGTTGGATGGCTTGCCCATGCTATGCTATGCAAATGATTAGACTATGTACATGACTTCCTATGCCAATGCTAATGCAATTGAAACATAAACCAAGTGGAATAAGTTGAGCAAATTTTAGGGTGCAACACTCATGAAGCGGCCTCACTCGGCTGAATCACAAATGATCGGTCCCCAGAGTCGACAATCCTCCAAACCAACAACCCCCTCAACCCAAAGGGTTGAAAAAGAAGTCAATCGGGAGAACCTCGTCTGAGGGTGGATTTCATGAGACACTAGTGCCTGCCAAGCAAGCACGCGCCCACTAATTTCCACAACTAATGCTATGTTCACTCAAGTCTGGGTCTGGCTTCTCACTCATCAGAATGCCCCTCCCACAACAGCACAGATAATCATATCATACTGAAAATAAAGATGCGGGAAGTAAAATGCGATAAATAAACACAACCTAACAAGTAATCATACAAGCGCTAGGATTGACTCTCACAGGGGACGTCGGATCCCCAAATTGACTCGCATACGGGACGTTGGATCCCAGGAAACTATCAAGTCCCCAGCAGAGTCGCCAGTTGTCGCTTCCGCGAAAATAAGGTGCCGGCAAAATAGAAGAGTCGCCACCTTTTGTTATTTATCCCTCAGAACGGGAAAGGAAACGATCGGAAAAACCTGATGAAAAGGTATAAGACAAGGTCATCGCAACCGTTGTCTGGGTTCGGGAGTCGGTTACGCAAGGGGAAGGTATTAGCACCCCTCACGTCCGTCGTACTCGACGGGATCCACGCTTGTTGTGTTTACTGGACGAGTTGGTTTATCTATCTACCTATCAAGGCTGGCTTAAAAAGAAAAGAAAATGACTCGGCAAAGCGTTGCGCTTTATGCCTACGTATTCCCATCAGAGAATGAGAAATCAGAGTCAACGTAGTTCGACCTACGACGGGTTACGGGGAAGGTGGCTCGCCAATACGTCAATATTGTGCCTACGTGATCTCAACAGGTATGAAAGATCAGAGCTTACGTAGTTTGGGATAATACGGATTACGGGAATTCAGATTCATCTGTTTTATCGAGTAGGGTTAAACAGCAGTTCCAGCAGTTAGGACAAAGCCTGTTTGCATTGGCGCTGAAGTTTAACGACACTCTTTTCTTCAGAAAAGCTTCCTTTGAATTATGGGCCCACGGGGCAAAAAGGTTTGAAGTTTGTTTTCTGTCTTTTACGAAAGAATTGTTTTTTATTGTGTTTGCAATTTCAATCGCACTAAAGACTATGACCTGAGAGTGAATGCGTCGCATGTCACCCAAAGGGTGCCATACTAAACATCCACACTGTTGAAAAGAAGCTCTCCAACAATCCTTTCTCAGATAGCTTAAGGCTCGTAACGTACGAAAGAAATCATTCATGATTACTGTATCTTAAGCTGTTTTGAGATGAGAAGAGAAGGGGCTCAACTAAAGGGGCAGACTATCAAGTCCTAATGTTGTCATGCCAAGGATTCATCCTATGGTTGAGGTTTGAAGCAGGGAACTCCTAGAAGTTGTCATGCATAGGTTTCAACCTAAAGTTCTATCATCACTTCCTTACCAAAGGAAGTGAGATTCCTAGGGGATCATGTCAATGATAAACAGAAACAGATAAAGCATCAGCTTAAACAGTAAACAGTAATACAGTAAACAGTAAAATGCATGCAATGCAAGTGAGGGAGGAAATATGTGTGGGGCAGCAGCCTCCCACAAGCTCATCTCAACCTCAAGCCAGAATGAATAACAGTAATCATACAGAGGAAATAATAACATGCTATCAAGCAGAATATAAGAGATTGTAATCATACAGAAGAAAATAAAATGCTATCAAGCAAAATAAACCACATGGGCAAGGGAGCTGGGCTCTACCGAATACCCGCAAGCAAAGCCATACAGTAAAAATACAAGCAGAGGGAGCAACTCAACCTCTAGTGCAATCATGCTCCTAGATTAAAGTCAGTCTAGATATGAACTTATTCTAATGCATCAAGCAAGTCAAACAAGGCACCTCAGCACAAAAAAGAAAACAGACAAGAAAGCAGATCAACCACTCCCTCTTCCAATTCCAAGCTTCAGCTCTTCTAACAGCAATCCAGTCATCAGACTTCAACCACCCTTCAAGGCTATCAGCTTCACTGGCAAGTATCAACTTGCTTCTCCAAGTTTCAACCCAACACGTAAGTTTCAACTTAACCTTCTTCTTCAAGCTTCAGCTCTTCAGTCAATTCTACCTTCAGGCTTCACTCTTAACTACAAGCATCAACTTGATTCCTTCAGGCTCTCAATGCATCAATGTAAGTGTCAACTTATCCTTTATTCCTCAAGCCTCAGCTCTACACTCAATCTCAATTGAATCCTCTTCATAAGTATCAACTTAGTCTTCAAGCTTCAGCTCTCTTTGCTTTACCAGTATCAACTTGGTCTTCTTCTCTTACAAGCTTCAGCTTCTCAGAGTAATCTTCAATCACCTGGAAGTGTCAACTTCATCCTTCAATCTTTAAGCCTCAGCTCTTCACTCAATCTCAATTGAATCTTCAAGTATCAACTTGGTCTTCTTGCTCTTCAAGCTTCAGCTGCAATGGCCATGCTCAAGGAATCATCCTCTCCCACACTCTTCAAAGAAGTCCTCATCTTCAAACTCAAGTCTAACATCTTTCAAGATACTCAAACCAGAAGACAATTTATTTAACAGGATGAGGGGAAATGATAAACAGCTTACTGACAACCAAACGAAGCTTGTAAGGGTTCATCATTATGAGAGACTGGTTCCCTCAAAGTTCTACTTCCCAGATAAAACAACTCATCCTTCCAAAGGTGGGATGTGAATATCTGAGAAGGACTTTTAGTCATTGGGAGGAATGGGAGCACAAGATGCTTTCCATATTTATGAAAGAAGTCATTCTAGTTCTAAGGCTCTCCCTATGTCTCCTATCTCCTAAACCTTCATCAGACACCTTCAGGCACAAACAAATCCAAAGCTCCAAGAAACTTCAAGCAACTTCAAGCATCCTCACCTTGTCTTCAACTTTTCTTCAATCTCAACCAAAGGCAAACCAAGCAAAAACCCTAATCTAAGGGGACTAAGGAAGTTAAACTAGTTGAATTAGTAAGTTAGGATCACCTAAAACCTAGTACTAAAGTTAGTCCTAACTAAAATACTAAACTCAATTGTAAAATCCTACAAAAATTACTACGGGAACCTAGGTCAATCATGACTCTACCACATTAATTTCAGAGATCAAATCATCAAATTGGACCTAGGACTAAATCCTACATTACAAGGTATCAAACCTAAACCCTAAAAGGAAGCACCTAAATATCAATCTAGAAAGCACCCCTATTTTCATCACAAAAATGTGAGAAAAATACTATGGGATCATACATGTCTAACCTAATCACACACAAAAAATTAGGCTCAAAATCATCACCAAGTGATCACACTAAATTCCACAAAATTATGTATCAAACATAACCATTTTAATATCAATTAAAATGTAAAATTCCCATTAAATCAGAAATTACATGAAATGAAAATATTTTTTCTCTAAAAAATACTAGACTCAATCATGAGTAAAATGCAAAAAGAATGGGATTAATTAGATAATTTTTCAATTTATTATGAATTTTTCAAGAACCATGAATAAAATGAAAATTAAGGAAAATCAAAATAAAATAATAACACGCGCGGTGCAAATAGTAATCAAAATCAGTTAAAATCATGGGTTGGGCCATCAGGGGGGTGTGGATATCACCTAATTCATTAAGCCCAAAACCAGCTGCTAAATGAAACGCAACGTTTCATTTATTCAGATCCTTCACAACTGAACTTTAAAACGTGGCCATTGGATCCTGCTCCCAGTCCAAGTCAAACCCTCATCCAATGGTGCAAACATCATCTTCAACCTTTTGAATATCTGAGCTTCGCGCCCAGCTCCAGCCACCACCGGTGGAGCTCCGGTCATCACCTTCAACCCTAGTTCTCTCTAGGAGCCTCTATTGCAAATGGTCAAAACATGAAACTCATCCCAAATCTTGCCACGAATTCAACCATACCCTTAGTTTCCTCTAAAACCTCAAGATTCACCATATCCAAATCTCAACCAAAATGGTAATTCCCCTATTTTGTCTCTAATTCTCCAATTAACTATCTGAAATCCATCCTACACCATTCTACAATGCTTCTAACACCTTAATTCAACCTAATTCTACCTAAATCATGCTAGGGGAAGAAAGTTACCAACCTGGAAATCTTGGATGAACAGATGCAGGAAACCTCCAATTCAAGCTCTACAATCTTGCAGACACGATCAATGAACCTCCTCCTTGCTTCTGTATGCAAAAGAACCAGTTGAAAGTGCTTGAATCTTGAAACCCGATGGTGAGTTGCAGGTGGAGAAGTTCACTTGCTCATACACTATTCAGCCACGAATTCTTCTTGATAATGATCTGGAATCACTCCTTGACATCCATGGAAGAAGTTTCAATCAAGAAAATGGATGGAAATTGAGGAATTTGGTGAAACAGAATTCACTTGCAAGCTATGGAAATTCAATCTCAATCAATGCTCTCTCCTTCAATAATCACCAACCCCTGCAATGGATCGACTCTATTCCTTATATAGATGATGTTTGGATGATCTAGAACCCTCTAGATCCTTCTAATGAGAGTTTCCACTTCTCATGTCATGAGATTTTCAACCATGTATCATGATATGCACAAACCTTGCAAACAGCTTGGAATTCATCCCATTCACTTTCAATTTCTCCCCTAGTGACATTTTGGAAGAGTTTAGCTTGCAAAGGCCCTTGGTTATGCCTTGATTCTATGCTTTGCACATGTTTCTTAATATGCAAGTAACCACTTTCCAAAGCAAGTCCACAAATTGAATCTCAACTCAAAAATGTGGCTAAACCAATGTTCTTAAAATGTTTCTAGAGTCAAGATGATATATTACATGCCATGGTTTGGATGTGTAGGTTGAAAATATCAATTTCCAACTTTGATTTATTTAACTTATGCCCTTATTTTAGGTCATTTTTGCAACTTTGAGCTACAAGCCTTTCCATCATCTCATGACCTCCTTACTAGCCTTAAAACATCATTTTGAAACAAGTTTGATGTTGAAGATATTTCCATTGAAGCTTGGAAATAGGAGTTATGGCTTTATACTTGAAATGACCTGTAATCTCCAAATGACCAAAATGCCCTTGACTTGTCAAAGCCATAACTTGAGTTCTACAAATCCTATCAAGGACTTCTAGTACTCTCTAGAAAGATAAGAATATAAGGAACAACATTCATGTTGACCAAAAGTTCATAGGAATCATCCTTCTTAAGCAAAATCTTGATGCAAGTTGGGTAACTTTCAAGGCCCCAGATTCACATGCCTCAGATGACCTGTAACTTGCCAAAGTCATAACTTGAGTTCTACAAATCCTATCAAGGACTTCTGGTACTCAAATTAAATCTAAGAACAAGCTCTACAACATTCATGTTAGGGGTGAGATGAGATGACAATCACATCTTGAGCTAAATTCCTTGAAGATAGGGGTCAAACTAGGGGATTTTACACTGTCAAGCCCTAGAAACCCTAGCTTGAAACTTCTCAAACTCTTCAATCATGATGAGTTGACCTTGGAATCATCCTTATAGAATCTCAATGCATCAATCCATGATCACATGGCTCTTGGATTAGGTCTCAACCCCCTCCAAATCATCAGTTGACCTAGGGTTGACCCAGTCAAACCCTAATTACACCACTCATGGCTGGGTCTTCTTAATCTTGCACAATGACCTATCTAGGCCTCAAAGTGATCTTCAACACTTCTCATAAGCTCTCTCAAGACCTCAAGTCCAACTTCATGGCTTCAGAATCATCTGAGGACTTCCCACAACTCTCAAGTTAGGAGGCACACACTCTTGGTTTCAACCATTCTCTCTGAGGATCTTCTGACTCCTCTGACAAAGGTATCTACCCTTGAACACTTGAATAACCTTCTTGGTAGATTCAAAGTCTTGTGTAGATCTTGACTGGTAATCATACCTCTTGATCTCCTGCATACATGTCAATGAAATGGCAAATGATAATGCTAATGTGAATGAAATGAAACATAAGCTAGGTAAAGAAATGTTGGGCAAATTTTGGGGTGCAACATAGGGTACGCTCAGAGATAGGTAGAGGTAGTTGCTCATGTTCAATCACTGCTCTTAGACAGAGAATTGGTTGACATGTTCATAGATTCGTTGCAAAGCTCACATTTGGGAAAGATGATGGGCAATGGGACACCTAACTTCTCTGACTTGGTTTCAGTAGGAGAACGCATTAAAAGCCATCTCAAGAAGGGAAAGCTCCAAGACGCTTCAAGCATT